>JAPMOR010087037.1:320897-337754 GCA_026543865.1 Argiope aurantia
ATAAGAATTTGTATAGTATATTTTATAGAAGCAACTACTGTATGCGCCAAAATATACAGTACCGAAACTCGTACATTCCGAACACGTGGTTGCGTTGGTCTACGAGGCATAGCTCCAGCTACACATGTTTGCAGTAGTGAAAAAGAAGTTGTTTTGTACAGTTGTTGTTGGAAATGGGTCTCTGGACGTAGTAAAAAGTATTTATAGTTGAACATTATTTCCGCTCATACGGAAGGAGTCGTGAAGGTGGACTGAGTTTGATAAAGGTGTCAGAACAAGAGAAGTTTAATTAGACAGCACCAAGTAACACGTTTATGCTGTCACAGTAATAACACAGTCACAGTTATGTTTATGTTATGAAATTATTTCGGTAGTGTACTGTGTCAATGGAAAGGGAATGGTAAAAGAATGTGTGTCCAACTATGAAGTTCCACCAAGAACTGTGCCTGCATTTCGTGAGAAAATCATCTGTTTTTGCAGGAGTATGCAGCAAATTTTGGTTCAGGTTCTAGAACGATATGAACACTATCTACGGCGAGGTGGTGCACACTTTGAACACTTACATTACGCATACCGTGGCAAATCAACACACTAATAGTGAGTATGTATGTATGTATGTAGGTATGTTAATTTCTTTTGATAAAAAATAAACTCACAGATGACAATAATGTAATTTTGTTCATCTTTTCATTTCAGTACTTTATATTTTGCCATATAATTGTGCATGTCTAATGCGCATTTATGCTTTCATTTATATAAATATGTAATTGTAGGAAACAAGCATCCATTTTCAGTATTCGCCAGCTCTTTCATCGCAATACTTAAACATGTAAAATGTAAAGGTGGAGAACACGCTTCCTTTTTCAGCATTTACCAGCTCCTACGTGGCAGTACTTAAATGTATAAAGGTAGAGAGAGAAGAAGCTTCCTTTTTCAGCATTCACAAATTCCTTTATCACAACTTCTTCGTTGACACTTTAAATTCTTCATTCAAATACGACAACGCATATGGTGTTAAGGTAATAAGATTGAGGTGAATATGTCAGCGGTTGGTAAGTAATGACGCCTATTTGCCAGTTGGTAAGTATCGAACCTATTAGGTTGCTCATTATAGTAATAGTCCACTCCCCCAAGACTAGCGCTTCCCCAATTGTAGAAAATATCGTTTACCTATAATCATTGCAAGGTCTGCATTTATTTAAACTAGAAGTATACATGTGTTAGCTGCTTTGACGAGCCGGATACATGACTATTTGTGATGACTCATGGCGACATATTCTGTGAGAAATGGCAGACTTCAGTTGTCTTTAAAAATAAAATCCAGAAGTTTTTGACAATAATAATAAAACTGTTCTAACAAATTCATAATTAAAATTAATTTAATCTTCAAATACGGTAAATATTTTTGTATGTTGCGAAAGCGGCTTTTTTTTCACTTTAAGCACATATATTTTGCTTTTTAAAAATATTAATTTGGATTTTATTTTAATACACAATAATTCAATATAGCTTATTTGATAGAAATCATTTGAATGAAATAATTATTGTAAAGTTTAAGTGAACTTTAAGTATTTCCTGAATAATTAGTTGCACTGCTTCAACGCTTTGTAAAATTCGTTTACAACATTCCAAATTTCCAAAAACCACATTTAAATCAGATATATATTTTAAAACTTTTATTTCCATTAAAATCCGTTAGAGTTTGAAATTTGTTTCTAGTATTAAATCCCAACCCTCGATGCTTTGGTATTAAAAACTGAATAGTAATTTCAAAAAGTTGATTTTTAATAATTTTTAAATAACACGTAAACATAAAATGTTGGAGTGATTTATTGTCTCAAATATACTTCCACGTGACGCCACTTATCTGGAAACAAATAGTAATTAATTTTCCACCATATAAGTAAAATATTTCATTAGAATAAAATAAGCTTTAATTGAATAATTTTACAGTATCAAACAACAACAAAAAATAATAGCGCAATTTTACTTACTCAATTTTACATACGAATACTTTGCTGCGCATGCATTTCTGTTAAATCGATTTTAACCAACAAAAATACCCCGAAATTAGGTTTTCCACAATTTAATTTTAAAATTCCATGAGTTGATTTTCAATCCATTCGCGATTCTTCCAATTCTGTTATAAAATTTAAGTTCAGTTAAATTTCTGAAATGAAAATAGAGTTTCCAATAAATTTTTCTGTTATTTGAAATATAATATGTATATATTTCAAATTCAGCTGTGTAAATGCTACAATAATGGATATTTTTAAACGTGATATTTAATATCGTTAAAACTGGAACAGCAATTAGAATCTAACTGCATTTTTAGGAATTAAAATCTTGAATATAACGTGTTGTTTGTTGATTTCACATAATTGCCTAGAGATACAAAATTTTATTTGGTAAAATTGATAAATGTAGAGTTCAAAGCTAATTTCATTCTAATTCAAAATTTCAAAGCTAATATGTATAATTTTAGTACTGAATTTGGGTAATATTATAAAAATATATATTCGAAATTTAAAAAGAAATCTAAATGTAGATATGATAGGGATTTTATAGATGCTATCTAGCAATTGAGAACATTTGATTTTTACTAGATAGATGGATAGAGGATTAAAGACATTTACTTGCTTAGAAACTATATATAATTTTAGATATATTTTTAACTATATGTTCAATTTCAATGTAATGTATATTGTTTTCAACCAGAATTTTTTTTTTGAATAAATAAGTAATCAACTATAAATTTTATTCGCTTGAAATTTTATGCTTTCTAGAAAAAAAATATTTTTCACCACAATTCTTATCTACTATTAAGAATGATCCTATGAGGCATAATAATTGATGATTAAGTCGACCATTTTATGAAGCTGTCTTTTTTTATGTTTAGACATATTAACTTTATACTTATTGCAAACCTCATATCATCTTGTAAGGTTCCTTTTCACTTTAACATTCGTCATGCCATTTAGATTCGTCCACATATACTGGAAATCTTCAAATATTCAGACAAGTGTTTTATCTGACAAATAAATAAATGGTTGAAAAACTTGAGGGATCATTTGAGGCATTGATGTTTCATTAAAATTTAAGTGTATTTTCATCGACAAATATTTAATTATTTAATAAATTAATTATTTTCGGATAATTCAGAAGGAAATGATACATAATGTAATTCTTATTTTGTCATTGAGTTTTTAATATGTTTCAGGTAAAGCTAACTTTATAATCAATTGATCATTCATACTACAAATTTATATAAATTAGCTATTATTCTAATTACTAATTTATGAGTTCTATATTTTAATTATTTCAATGTAATAAAATGGAATACCACATAACTGTTTTCTATTAAATAGTGATTATTAAGAATAATTTTCATTCCTCTTATTCAAATCAATGCGTAATTAAAAAGTATTTCCGGACAAAGATAATATAAGATTTCATACTTAACTCAATCTTTCTTTCAACTCAAAATTCAATAAATGTTTTTGGTTCAACAAGCTCATGAAAAATAGATCAGCAGAAAAGTCTAGCTTCAGGGCAATCTGCTACTTATGTAAATACGAAAATTCTTCTAACGTGAAACGTCTGCTCATGGAGCAATAACCTGAATGACTGATCGTTGCGTGAAGAAAGAATGTGTGAAACGGGATATATTGTTTGATGGAAGATAAATATGGCAAGAGTTCCATTGGGATCACTGGTTTCAAGATAAAGTATGATGGAACCATTGACTAGATATTGATTTATTGGCAATATACATAATTCTCAGAATATATTTTGTATTTTAAATAAAGGAAATGAAATAATAAGATTTTGATCTGCAATGTTTATCATTTATTAAGTTTTAAATATCACTTACTTTAAAGGTAGGTGCTTGAGTCAAGTATGTATTGAAATACTTGATTTTGAACTAAAATAAAAATGACAAATATTTGTTCAAATTAGTACTTTATTAATATTTACTCCTGATCTAATCGGGCATTCATGACTCTTTGCTGCTCATGCATAGCTATTTTTATTGCCTATAACTCTTCTTTGAAACTTTTCTTTTGGGATTAATATAAGTAATGAAAACTTCAAAAGGGCATCTGTATGTATTAAAGTACGTTATTGGATGTATGTGCATCATTCAAATAATTCCATTTTTTATCTTCCCATTCATAAAATAATCGATTTGAAATCATTAAAATAAGCTAAGTAATTCGATAAGATAATTACTAGTATGTTTAGTATATCTAATGCATAATTTTTTAATGTTCTGTATGAATGAAAATAAATTTTGTCAATTTCATACACCAGATATGCATTAAACAAATCATTTCCATTCATGATCAATATTCCCACATACAATTAGTAACCTCAATATCTCCTAATATCTTTTCACTGAATTTTTAATCAGATAAATACTATATAATATGTAGACTAGAATTTGAATCAATATAATTATTTAAATGAAGAATGCCTTTTAGGACTAGAAAGCACCCATCTTATTTTGAATAATATAAATGATTGTTGTTTAGTTGACTTTATAGTCTTACTAATGTAACTTAAAGCAATTGTGTAGCAATTCCTTTGAAAAGATAAAATAATTTAGAAAACAAAACAACACATTTGAATCATATATATTATATCTGAGACTGTAAAATGCATCATCAAATGATTCAAATAGCTACATGAAATGTATACGTGAAAGATATAAATAATATTTGGGATTTATCGTAGAATTCTGAAAATACAATACACTTTGTACATCCTATGGATTGTCAGATTATAATAATTAAGGAATTAAATTAAAGTTACTACAAATGAATGCTAAGAAAATTTCACGAGGGGCTTTTGAGTGAAGTTAAATGCAGAGGAACTGTCAAAGCCCTCAGTTCAAGACGTAAATTCATTTTGAAAAGGCAAATTTTCAAAAGACAAGCTTCTATTCGTAAGGGATGAATTGCGGCAGATTAATTTTATTCAATTTGCAAAAGTATAAAAGATAAATACGTGTATAATTTCGATAGGAATAAAAGGAAGTTATGCAATATATTACAGCAATAATATGACTTCTGAACTGTTCCAAGAATAAGATATAAAGATGAGATTTTTCAAAAATTTAAATGTATCAAATTGTATTTGTCTTGAACTGAACTAAGATATCATAAAAAATAAAAATAAAACAACTTTGCAAATTTCAAGCATGTCCTTCTTAGAAAAACAACGATTTACAAATAAAAAATGGTTATAGCGTAATCGAAATTCTAAAGGGATGAATTTAGGCAGTTTAATTTTATTCAATTAACAAAAATGTAAAAAATGCAGACTTCTAACATATGAGAGAAGTTAAAAAAGTTGTCACATTACGGTATGATGAATATTAATTATAAAATATATAACACCAATAATATAGCTTCCAAAATGTCACCTGAAAAATATATACACAAGTGTTATGCAGCGAACTTTACAGTAAGTTAGATTTATCCAATTGTAATGTCTTGAAATGTGTTAAGACATCAGAAAGAATTTTAAATAAGAACACTTAGGAAATCTCATCAACGTCGTTTTTAAAACTTTGACTTTGAACAAATAATGATTATAGTGCAATTGATTTAAATAGTTGTAATAATTTAAATTTATATACAAGGATAGCTGAAAAGACTCAGTAGATGTTATGCTGCCAAACAAAAATAGCAAAATTTTATACTCCTAAACTCTAACGTAAAGATAATCGGTTTTACACTCCTTGGTTTCTCTTATGCATCAGGCAGGTCCTTTTCACTACATTTCAAAATTGAAAGGTAAATACTGTTACGAAGATTCAAAGATCCGTATAGTGAGGGAAAGACGAAAAATAGACCAATCAGGAAAAAAGAAATTTATTCATCACAAAAACCAGAAACAGAAATAAAAAATATGCGTATGAAGAATATATGTGAGAGTGCTGTAAAAATAAGCACACAAACTACAAATCGTTATTAACCAACTTGATTACCGTAACTGGAATGATATTTTTCGTCTGTGAACTCCAATCTTTATTACACTCATCACAGGCATTCGAATGGTCTAGACAGTAAGCGCATCTTTGCTTCTATTTAATGATTTGCAAAAATTACAACTTTCAAGAACTTCCGTTTGTGTTGCCAAAATGTCATGAAGTTTGTTATTAAGGCCGGAAGGAGGTCATTGACTCTACATCCATTATGCAACTTTTACTATGGCTGTAAAACTATCTCCTTTACGCTGAGACGTACTGCGTAGGAAAGAAATATTACAATTATCAACTTTCGTAGCTTTAAAACAGATTTTTAATAATATATATTTTAAATGAATTAGGAGAACCAAATGGGCATTGTCTATTGTAAATTATAATGCATTGCCCTTATTTTTATCAAATACTGTCTACTACTGTGTTAGTATTAGAGTATACATTTATTTCTCATACATAATAACAAAACATTTTTTTAAAAAAAATGCATTTTCATGATATCTTAAAATAATCTCAAAATAATCTTAAAATACAATCAAATAAACAAAGTGTGGTGAAACTGTAGCATAAGTATGTTTTATAAAATTTATATAGTTATTTGCTTATATTGCATATACATTTTTTATCACTGAGAAAAAGGCATTTAGCAATGAATCCATTTCTATTCAAAATAACTTGTATTCAACTACGAGATGGAATAATTAAACAGTTAATAGCATTTGCCATGAATTTAATATTGTCAAATATGTTGAGTGCAAACAAAGCAAGGTTTAATGCAGCAGATATGATTTTAGCAGATTACGTACTTAATGAGAATAGAAAACGTCTAGTAATTTTCGCTGCAGTCAAAAATTTATTCATGTGCTATTTTCAAAATAATTACAACTTTTTTAGCATTTATGAAAAGAAGACAATTTTTCATGCTGAATCGTGAAGCGTTCTATTTTTGAATAAATTTTCGATAAATGATAAATATAATAAATTTCGATAAATGATAAAATGATAGTATAAGATCATTCAAACTATGTATTTATTATGTACTTGAGATCTTATCTCCAATTAATTTCCAGATATTGACTTTATCTCTAAACTTTACTTTAGGATTGTAGGTGAGATTAATGTACAGAGTTTAGCCCTTAATACAATCAGATACTTCCAGATTTGTTAATGACACGATAAATCAATTATCCGATCTGAAACAAACAAAAGTTTAATCACTCGCCTAGTTAATTTTATGATATATTTCTTAATAGACGGGGATATATATCATATTAAATGCTCTTTTCTCCAAATAACACTCTTAATTATAAATACATTGTGTATTTAAATGATCAAAGTATTTTCGAGTAGATTTTTTCACATATCTTGTTAAAACAACCACAAAGTTTCTAGCAGACTCAAAAATTTTATTACTCAGTACAATTAAAATTTACTTAAAAAGCATTGTGATTTTTGAGGATAATAAAGATAATGGGGCTTATTAGGCATTTACTGTCTTCAATGATAATTTCATTTTTAATAAAAAACATGATTATTTCATCTTCTGCCGATCGGAATCTGAATAATGAATCGGTATACTTAATAAATAAATTTAGAAATAAGACCAGTAGTATATGCAGCGCCCAAAATGTTGCCGCTTTCTTCAAAATCAAAGAATTTTTTTAAGTTTCTTTTTCTCTTATTTTGCACTATATCATATACTTTATTTACGATCTCTTTGACAATATACACAGAAAAAGAATTTTTAATGCTTTCTATTAGCATTCCAATAATATGAAATAGAAATAAATTAATGTTTTCATAAATATAACAAATTTTGCCCTTTTACTACTTTATCTATTTTGCTTGGTAGGGTAAATGGACTTAAATCTCAAAGAAAATGGAAAACACTGATAATGATAAATTTTCACTAGTTCAAAATTATCTCAGTACAATTACGAGTTTGAATAAGCTTGGCCATATCCTTTATTTTACTTACTTTTTTCATATCCTTTATTTGGCCAAATACTTTATTATGAGTCGCTTTGATTTCAAACAAACATTAACATATTTTACAGAAAATTTGGCCCCTAAATCAGGCACCCTTTGTATGAAACTACAGCTCTTTAAAATGCTAGTGTATTTATAATTACATATTTCGACATCAAGGATGTCGATCTGACAGATTGAAGCGTAGTCTCTAGCCCTTGGTAGTGATTGAATGATGCCGAAACTTCATGAATTATTTTTTCTAAAAAATAATAAAAATTGGTAAAAAAATAGAAATAAAAATTCATTTTCTAAAAAATAAAATTGGTAAAAAGATTCGAATCAAAATGGATTCAGATATTATAGTAAAATATATCAATGATCTGGTAGATCAGATGTACATTACAGTGATTTCACTTTTCATAAATAATTATCAGTCAATAAACACTGTTAGATATAAGGAAATCAAATATTTGCAATAAAATCAAACAAAATAAAATTCTGACTTATTCAAAAGTGGTATTTAATAAAAGGATAACAAAACCTGTAAATTTTTAGAATATGCTACAACCTATTATCCAAATGTCTTTATTTAGTGGAAGAAAGCATAATAAAAAATTTAATTTGGAATAATTTGATTTTCTTTTTATCAGAATAATAATAAATTCAGAATTGCCTTGTATTCCAGAGTGTTTAAATATCATATTTCTTAGTAAAATTTTACTGTATACTCTAAAAATATAAAATAGCAATACAACTTTAATATAAAATTATTTTCTGAAACAAATATATTAAATGCACTTTACCCATCTTTCAATGTATTGAAACTAATATCCAAAATGGAATTAAAACAGAAAGTTTTGCAATGAATCAGAAACGATGGAGCCTAACTATCAGTGATACTTAGTGTGGACAGAAATCGCATCATGCATTAAAAATTCTTGATTTCACGTTTGTGTGTTGCTGACGCCGAGAGGAACCACTTTCAAACAATTCAAATAGGTTAACTATTCCAAAGCGGTGAATCAATAAGACAGTTTACACGTGGGGCAACTATACTAACCCCTCAATCCAGGCAGATAATTTTCTGTTCTTAACAGTTCATGTTTCGTCTAAAAGGGTAGCTTTGACGTGGAACCGGTACACTCTTCTGTTCGCATCACTGTTTGGGAGATTTTCTAATGATTGATAACAGTACCGATAATGAGAGGCAAACGGAAAATAACTTATTGGTGTTTGTGCTGAAAGCTTAGATGTTATCTGGGAATGAATTATTGGAACATGATTGTTATTTAAATATTCTCTAAAATTATATTAATTCTCCTCCGTAATGCGATATTTCAAAATCGGAATACGGTTGGAAATACATAGATAATGTAATATGATAACTATCTCCTTATATGAAAAATGTCGGTTCTGAATTCCTTCAAAATGTAAAAATGCGGTTTCAATGAAGATTATTTTTTTGATTTGCGTTTAAATTAGAAGCTCTACAAAAAATAGAATAACAATTAACAGATAGTATTAATGAAATTATGGATAATAAGAATATCTTTCGGGATTTCAGAATGAAATTATTTAGAAAGTTTTGGGATATTTCATTTAAAATAGATTGAAAATGAATGGAAATGTTGCCATTATAATGTGCATGCATGGGAATCGCATCATGCACATTACTTTAAATTTTCTTCTTTATATCTTTAAGTATTATATTTAAGTAGAATTATCTTTACCATCTAAATTTGCCTTTGGTATAGAGTTTCTTTAAATATAGAATGTATTTCTTTCACTAAATAAGAAATCCGAATTCTTCTCTTAAAAACCTATTTTTAATTATTAAATAATGCAAAATAAATGAAAAATTTCTACAAAATAAATTTTTTTTGTAATTGCAATATTTAATTGAAATTTCTAAATTATTTAGCCAAAAAAGTATAATAATTTATTTATATCCGTCTCAGTAAACAAATCAATTTAGAATAATATGGACTCATTATAAAAGAGATTCTTTCATGCCGTAAAATTTGTCAATACACAATTCATCGACATACATTTGTAGAAATCTTATAATAGGGTTGAATAAGATATCAAATTTATTTTTAATATTACAAGTGATATAAAAAACCTAAATGACAAGAATTGTGAATCAAACATATTTAATCTGACTTTTATTTTAATGCAAAGCTATTAGTGTTTTTTACCTGTCAATATAAAAATCTGTTTAAATCTTTCAGAAAGGCCTATAAAAGTGTATTCAAAGATTAAATCAATCGACATTTTTTCTGGCTTTAATATTCAATTAAATGGAATCAAACTAATATATCATATTAATTATTATGTGATAAAGATTATATTTTGTTATTTTTAAATTTAGAATAGGGCGCCTTGAGTTATATTTTGCAGCCTCTTTTTTTTCTACGAAAAGAAATTGGGAAAGGAAATAACGAATCTATTCTTCTTTTTAGAATTTTGGAGTAATTCATTTAGATAAAAAATTATTTGATTTTGAGAATTCCTACAAGAATAAATCTGCGTAAATCAAGAATATATATTCTAATTGAGAAAGTAACATTTAAAAATCAAATATAACATTTCCAGTAATGATTAATTATAAAATAAAAATCATTATACTCATGATACAAAAAATATATTTTATCATAATATAAATCTATCAATTGATTCTAAATTCTAAAAAAAATAAATATTTTCCTATAGTTATGTAATATTCTTTTTCGACCCTTATAACAGTTTCAGAGAAAAATTCGGGGGAAAAACAAGAAAAAACCAGTGAAGATATTTTTTAAATGTCGTAAACCAAATCCGGTGAAAAGCATTGATTCAAAACCATACTTCTTCAGAACTTATAACTCCACCTTTCTGTACTTTGTTGAATCTAATCTCTTTTTTTATTAATGTGTGTAATTATTTCTTACTTATTCTTTTTTTTCACAGAAACCATGAATCATAATCTAAGTTCCAAAGTAAACTGGGCACTGATTTACAAGAGATACCACATATGTATCGATTAATCCTTTCTCTATGAAGTTTCTTCAACTCTTTTTTTACTCTCTATTATTTCTCCCATCCATAATCGATTTCGAATTTCTTTCTTGCTGATTCTGTTTCCCACAATTTTTTCTTTTAATAAGGAATTTTGTTCCTCAGATAAACGAAACTCAAAGTTTGTAATCTTATGTTACAATCTTGAGGGTAAAAATGGCCTTATAGGACAAATACCTTTTACGCTCAAGAGACGAGAAGCGAAAATTAACGATTATGAAAGGTTTCCCAAAATATTTTTTCTTTGAGAAGTCTTTTATTTTACGTCCACAGAAGTAAATATCTCTTGTTTAGATTTAATCATATTTGCATTTCTACCTTTTAAGGAATAGCGGTAATACATTTTTTTTCTTTTTATTCATTGACTGTTTAAATGGCCTTTGCTGCAATCTCAACAAAAGGAAGCGCACTAACAAAATTAAAATTTATCCATTAATGTTTAAGTATCGAAGTTAAGTAAGTAAGTTAACCAAAAGAATTACCATTTTTAAGTAGATCTTTGTTATCTGAAGACTAATTTTCATTCTTATAAAGAATGCTTGATAGGAGATAAAACTAAACAAAGTGAATAAACACAAGTCGAAGTAAAAATTATATTCCATTCATTTTCAACATTATCGAAGATTGAGTTATTATTAATTATTTCCATCTAAAATACATTCCATATTTGCAGCGTTGTTTAAGAATAGTTGGTTGTTTTATTGCAAAATTATGTATATTGGCTTGCAAGAATTACATTTAAACCAAATTTGTAATTACACCATTTGTAATATATTATTCGTGCGAGAAAGGGTTTTAATTCGGTCTATTTTAAGTAGGAGCATAATGATTCAGAGAAAGGAACGAAGAAAATGGTTCCCTTTGGTTCATATTTCTTTTTAAATGGAAGATTATAATTTTTTTGTTTGGCAAATATTAAATTCACTTCAAATTTATTTACTACCAAATAATTTTAATACAATTTTAGATATGAATAAAATATTATTTTTGTGATGAAATCTATCATACCTAGGAGTAACATGACTCAAACATCTATTTGCAAATCCCGAACTGTGAAAAGAAAAGTATTTCAGAAAGTTGCGGTAGAAGAAATCTAAAATAAGTTATTATTACATAAATATTTCATTTTCAAATGTAATTCATTATTTGAATATCTAAAGAGGTACGCTTTAAAAATCAAGTATGTAATGTATGAATTTATTGGTATATTTGAGTTTATGATTTTTATAATTATTCTTTTCCCCATAAAAATTTGTATCGATGGAAAATGTTAATTTTATTTAAATTTAACTTAGTTAGAGAATGTGTTGCTAAAAATATTAAATTAGTCTTTCAAGAAAAATAGATTATTTTATAAGAGAACCTTTGCAATTCAAAACATTCTGAAATAGATGCACGATTTCAAATATATAATAGTAATGCATTGCCAATTGGCTGTTTAAATATACGCGGGGATGTAATTGGATTCAATAAAATATAAAAAGGAAATCTGATATATTTTAAATGTATCTTCTTTTCATCGAATCCTAGTTTAACACTATGTGTGAAAGTTTAGTATTAATATACATAGTCATGTTATTATAAATATATTTTTAACATTTGTTATGCAATCATATTGAAACTGTTTTGCAATCATAAAAGTAAAGGCTACGTTGACTACTATTTAATAATAAAAAAATATGAAAGATAGATTTCAAGCATCAGTTTTATTTATTATGAAAATCTTATGTATATCTTCAGTGGAATAAATATTCATGTGAAACTGTTATCGAAATATTTAAATAAATGAGTCGAAAAGTCATATTTCATAAAAAGGTTTTAGAACAATATATCTTTTATATAAATAAAACAGAAATGTATGTTTAGTTTAAATACTTTTTTTGCATTTATCATTAAATCTCCATCGTGCTGTAAGCATTCATAAGGAAGGAAAAAAGTGTTCAGTACTTTAGTAGTAAAGAAGTCTTTAGTTATTTAGTGGTTGTAACAATTCTTCTGAAGATGTTTAACACTATTTAAGAAATATGTTTCGAACTATCGTAAATTTCTTAGCTGAAGACTATGCGAGAAGCTGAAGTATTTTTATGCCTACTTATGGAACTCTAAATATGCTTTTATCACTAACATCTGGAAGTTAAGCGTATTAATCAAGATTTTTAAATATTTAAAGCACAAATGTAAAATATATAGATATGAATATGGCAATCTATGAAAAAGAATGAAGTTAGTACATATTTTTTATACCTCAATCATAAAGGCAAAGGAAAGAATTCAAATATTCATAAACAGAATGAAAGTTAAGAGTGAAGAATTTTTTTTGAAAGTTAAGAGTGAAGAATTTTTTTTTATCAGAATGACAAAATGACTTTATATATATATTTTTTACCTAAACATTCATAAAGACAAATGCTCAGAGAAATTTCTTATGAATATATAATTCACAGTAGTAAAGACTTTTTAGTCGAAGTAACTGCCATGTTTCTTTCTTCTGCCATGCATGAGAGCTAAAAAAAAAAAATGCATATTTTTTTCTGAAAATATTTTATTTTTATTTTTTATTCCTCTATGGAATAAAATTTTTTACTTTCTAAATTTTTTTGTCAGGAAAATAACAGCATGTTTGCAACCTAACTAGTATTAATTATATGATGTTAAAAACTATTTGACTGTATTTATAATGTAGCTTACATTTAGTGTAGAGACATTTGGTGAATATGGAATTACTTTTTCAGAAATGTAAATATTCAAAAAATGAAATAATTTGGAAGAAATAGAAAGAGCAAAATATTTTATATGAATATACCGATTTTGAATGAACTAATGCATAAACTTCAGATTCTTCGTATAATGGCCTATTGATTAAATTGGATATGGTGTTATAATTTTGATGTGGTTAGATGTGTAAATAATTATATAAAATTGTATTTAGTATTTTATGATGATGAGAAATTTAAAAGAAATAAAAAAATCATAAAAAGTTTGGAATAAAGGATTTTGCTTTTTCGAGGTCGCATGAGACATTAGTTTTTAAATTCTATTGGCGCTCATAATTAAAAAAAAAGAAATAAAATTTTCAAAACCAGATGATGAACCAGAAATATATGTACGAAGACATGTTTATGATACACATGCCATGCAAAGAATCCATATGTGACAGAGTTGTAATTCTCTCATCAGAGTCAGTGAAGACGCTTGTGACTTTTGACTAGCCGTGCCAGAAAGAGTATTCATTTTATTAATATTATATATATATATATACACACACACACAAAAGTATAAAAATCAATTTAATAGGAAAAACAAATAAACCAAATAAGACTTTTTCAAGGGTCACAATCAGGCAGGGATTCAAAAAAAGGGAATTTTTCTATTAAGGAAATGCAGACAATAAAGTCTAATAATGATTCCTCGTGACCCGAAAATCCCCTGAAATAGGCCCAAGAGATATACCATTTTAACAGAAAGGAAAATACAAAACAACAAATTAGAAGAAAATAACCACTAAAATGTTTTCTCCGTGAATGCCCCTGACACTAAGCTATCCACAGTGCCCCTTGGTAGAGCGCGCGACGGGCCATCGCTATGATAAATTCGTTATTAACTTCTTGCATAGTTTTATTTATTTATTAAAATGAAAATATACGCCAAAAAACATGGAATTCCCGAAAAAGTAAATTCAGGAAAATGATCTGAAAATTTTTAAATTTTTAAATTTTTTTAGGCAATATATTAAAAAAAACTTTTGAAAAACCCTTAAGAAAACTTTTTAAAATTTGCAATTCGAGGAAAAGCGCACCTGCAGTTTCATTCCAACCAAATGCAAGAACAAGTAACCAATCTAAAGTAAGAAATAGTTTGAGAACGAAACTAAAATGAAAACAAAAAAAATAGTTTCGAAATCGCAACTAAAGATTATTTCCTATTCAAACTAAAACCAAAAAAGGAACAGGAAAAAACTTATGGATATGAATTAATTAAATTGTTATTACATTTCATTTTTATTTTCCAATTTAAATATAATTAACAATAATTAATTTAATTCTGACTTGCTTATATATATATATATATATATATATATATATATATGACTTAAAAATTGTTAATTATCAGCTTGTTGAAATTACTATTCAATTTTTAATGCCAAAACGTCGAATGCTGGGAATCTTTGAAAGAAAAAGAATTTCAAATTGTATCAAATTTGATACATACAGACACAAACATACATATACATACATACACACACACACACACACACACACACACACACACACACACATATATATATATATATATAACATTAGAACAAATATTATTTTTAAATAAAAGAAAGTGCAAATATAGTACTTGAAATTTCACAAAATATGTTTTCAATATGATTGTTTTAATAAGAAAGCTTACGAGTTTCTGTTCACTGACACAAGATTAATATTTTTTTTTAATTAGGAATAAAAGCTTACAATTTCAAAATCCAAGGTGATCAAAGAAAATAAATGCAGAATGGGTATTTTCTCTGTTTAGTATTCTGTGAAACATTTTTGTCTATAAATATCAGATGCATTTAAGCAGCTTTTCATATTCACATGTTTTCGCCTAGGTAATTTCATGAATTATTACTGGATCTTATGAGAGCACTTCAACGCCCGTCTATAATTGGCTTTGGAGTGGCTTTCGATAAGAAATCCTAAAGACAAAAAAGAAGTCGAGTGGACCAATCACTCCTAGGGAGCAAAAATTTCCCCAGAACACGCAAGGGAAAGGAAAAAGTTTCACTTAAGTGTTAGCAATCAGGATATCTCTGGACTTCCTCAAAAAGAACTGGGACGTAATCATCTTCGTCACACAGCTTTCAGGCCATCGGTAGAATCAAGCTAAGAACCAACGTTTAGTAAGCCGATATTTCTGCCCTCTAATACAGATGCTTACCACAGCTACTTACTGGTTAAGCGATAGTTGGTAAAAACCATTTACTTTTCCATGGATGATGATAGGTAGTAAGGAAGGGAAGTGCTGCAAATAGATTGTACTTATATTAATCATTTGAAGTTAGAAGCGTTTTCAATTAAAAAAAGAAATTTATTTAAATTGTGTAAGAGATGCTTTTCATAGCGAAAGGAAAATTATACAAATTAGCAACTATAAGCAAAAGAAATTGCTGAGCACATTATTTTTAATTTTTTTTATGTTGAAATTTGAAATAGGAAGTTAAAATAGTTAAATAATTTCCAATTTCATACACTTTTGTTGAAAATTTGAATACTCTTAAAATTCGTCATCATGATGACAAAATTCGTCATCGTGATGACAAAATTCGTCATCGTGATGACAAAATTCGTCATCATGATGACATATTTTTTATATTTTGACATCATCTATTTGAATTTTTCCTGTTTCCTATAATTTGGAGATGTTATTTCATATGCAATATTAAAATTTAATACTAAAGGAAATATTTATTTAGTTTCGAAATATTAAAAATTTGAATTTGCAAGAATAAACCAAAATCAAAGCAGTAATTTGTTTACTAATTAAGTTTAATTAGAAAATATAGCAGTTTATGAAACCATAAATGAACTGAAGTAATATCTCGTTTTACAATTCTTTTCGAATCTTTCGTGCTTGTTTTCTGTCCTTTTGATATTTTAAACTTTTTTCAACAAATTTAAACAAATTATCCTTCACTAAAAGTTGAATTTGTTTTGAAAAACTCTGATTATTCGGAATTGAATTGTATACATTTGATTACAGAAATTTCTAATGTATAAGTGCAGAGAAATATATTCCACAATCATCGTCGCACTTCAACTAGCCCAGCTGGCTGTCAAAAAGAGAATGAATGATCT
>JAPMOR010087037.1:375359-386387 GCA_026543865.1 Argiope aurantia
CTTCTTTATAATAATAAGAGAAAAGTTGTTTATTAAACGTTCAGCTTGAAAAAATGGCATAATAATAGTAAGATTTAAAAAGAATCTTTAAAAAATTATGAGGATAAAAGAAAGTAGTTCTTTATGCATAAAAAATTATTGAAAATCGAAAATGAAGCATAAATTATGAACTCTTATCTAATCTATATAGTGAAAGCCTGTTTAAATTTGCAGAAATTTTATTATTCTTTCTAATATTATAGTTATCTGGAGTTTGTGAAAGAAATAAATTTCAAACTTTTAGATTTGCATCAAATTATTTAATTAAAGAATATATGGTTGATTACAAAATAAAAATATACCACATTAAGTCTAGAAGTATGCAAATAATATTATCAATCAGCTATTTCGGAAATAAAGATTAATTGAAGATTATAAGATAAATATGGTACAAATACATGAAAAACTCATCAAAAAAGGATCTGGTGTGACTCCTAGTTACTCCCAATTTATTTTGTAAGTAAGTACGAAGCAAAGACATGTATTTTTTGCAACAATTTTTTCAGAAGTTCGTTATTCTAAAATGTGATATATCTATAGTTTTTAGTGCCAAATTTTTTAAAGATTATTTCAAATTCTGACTCTGTTACAATTACGACAGTAATGAATTTTTTTCAATAGTTTGTATAAATTATAGCCCTGAATGGCAGTTCATCCAAACAAATAAAGCAGTTAGAAAGAATAAGGTTACAAATGTTATCATTATTTTATTATCATTAAAAATTACGAATATTGGTGATGATTGGACATTGCTTGATAATCTTGATATCGATTTGGGCTTCATCCGGCTTCCAAGAATGAGACATTTCAGAGAGGAACACAATTTTTTTTTCCCTTTACTCTTTGCGGACTTTTCGTTAATGAACTTTCATGCTACCACATTTTCCAGGCTACAGCGATATTGCCGATATTTATATTCATTATACACAGCTAATGGTTATCCTTTAGATTATTCAAATTTAAAATCAGATCACAATGAGCACCAAATCAAAAATAAACTTTCATAAAGGCTCCTAGAGTTATTAAAGAGAAATTATCAGTTTTACTGTGAGGAAAAAGGTGAATATTTCAAGAAAAAGAACCCTCAGTCATCAATTATTTTCATATCAATACTAGGAATGTGCATTCTCTGTAGTCCCTCTAGATGCATGACAAGTTTTCCTGCATAAAGTAAGTAAACCTACAATATGAGCGCACATGAAACTGTTAGATGAGTGAGCGCATATGCGACAGAATGCAAGGTCTGAAATCCCGTGAAATTTGAAGAGTGATAGTGATAATAGTGAGAATTTTTGAATCCTTAAAAAAAAAAAAAAAAAAAACCACTGGAAAAATCTAAAAATTATATTTTTTTACTAGTTTAGATTTGCTTTAATACAATTATAATTAGAATAAGCTTGCCCTATCACCCGGAGGTACCTTACAATTTGATAAAAAACTACCATTCACAAATTTTGCTGAAAATAAGGCCACTAAATGAAACACACTTGTCCCACTTTATATAAAACTACAGCACTTAAAATTTAAGTATATTTCTACATAATTTTCCAACTTCGAGCGTGTTGATATAAGAAATTGTATTTGTTGTATTTAGCCTTATTTAATCATTGATAAATACGGGAGCTTTATCAAACCTCACTCCTCAAAAGCCTATTAGAAAGTGAAACTATTGTCAAAAGAAAGTGGAACTATTGCCAACTGATTTCAAGGTCGGAAAACTCTTCAGGTGACTCTTATAAGCGTATATGAAGCTCTTGGAATCGAATTTGTTACAGAGATCTTAATAAAAGTAATCAAAGATATCGTAAATTAGGCCCACACTACAGAGAGTTTGCACTGTACTTATATCTGTCACAGAGAAATAAACAATACCAGTTTTAAGGAAATCTAAATTTTGTCTTAAAAACGAAAATATAACATATTTGATAATGGAATAAATTAGTAGAAAATTTGAAATAATTTGAAAATAATACAAAACTTAAAAATAAATTATAATATATCATAAAAACCCAGGAAATATTTAAATACGCTATATCCTATTCCTCAAATTTCGTTATTTAAGAAAAAAAAATATGATAAAAATTGTATTTGGAATAATTTGATATTCTTCGATCAGAATAAATCAAATAAATTCAAAATCGCCTTGTATGACATGCTGTTCAAATGTCATATTTTCTATGAAAATTTTAGCATAAACTCTAAAAATAATAATAAAAAAAATTAACATTACAGGTTTAGTATAAAACAATTTTCTCAAACAAATACATCAAAAGCACTTCACCCTTCTTCCAAAGTATTGAAACCAATATACAGCACGGGACTGGAACAAAGAGCTTCGCAATGAATCAGCAACGATAGAGCCTAACTATCAGTGATACATATTGTGGACAGAAATCGCATTATACATTAGATTATCTTGATTTCGCATTTGTGTGTTGCTGAAGCCAAGAGGAGCAGATTTCAAACAATCTGAGAAATGTAACTAGCTAAAGCGGTGAATCGATAAAGCAGTTTACACGTGGGACAACTATAAAAACCCCTCAATTCAGCACGATATGATTCTGCTCATAAGGGCTCATATTTCATCTAAAAGGGTAGCTTTGGCGAGGAATCGGTACATTCTTCCTTTCGCATCACAGTTTGGAAGGTTTTTAAATATATTGATTGCACTACCGATAATGGGTTGCAAACGAAACGTAACTTGATGTCGTTTGTGCCGAAAGCTTGGATGTAATCTGGGAATGAATTATTGGTACATGATTATTATTTAAATATTTCTCTAATATTAACATTATCTCCTTCGATATTTCAAAATCGGAATACTTTTTAAAATATCAGATTATGCAATATAATAACTATCTCATAATATGAAAAAAGCTTATTGTTTTGAATTTCCTAAAATGTTACATTTTTGTATCACAGAATGTAATTTTTATTTATTTCCATTTAAATTAGAGATTCATTCTACAATAAAAATCGGGCAGTGGTTAGCATATGAAATGATAGGAATTATGGATAACAAAGGCATTGCTCAGGGTCTTGGAATAAAATATATATGGATGGTTTCATTTTCAGTAGATTGAATGAGTACAGCTAATGCATATATATATATGTAATGATATTTTAACGCGAATTTCAATTTAATTAATTTTTAAGATTTTATCTAATTTAGCCCATAGAAACTTGATTCTAAAATATTCTCTTATTTCGTGATCCAATTCCACTGTCTCTACTTAATTAATTCAAGAGAAGCTTTGTTAAATTGCTGAATCGGCTAAAAGTCTAACTTTCCCACACTCCGCGTGAAGAGGCAAAATACCGCTGATGAGGCAAATTCTTTTTTTAAATCTCCCTGTGTTTCCCTTACATGTGATTGACATGCGTCAGAAATCCCTATCAGAATCTTATTAATATATTAGCACTATGGAGAAATATTTTCCCTATCAAAATCATAGGTTATATAAGACCAGGGATAAAATGTCCTAGAGCGTTTTCTTCATTCCTGTTCTGTGTGCTCATCGCTTGTACATATGCCTGCTTCTTAAAAATGAAATAAAGCATAATTTGATCGATTCTGAATAATAGGCGTGGAAAATATATTAAAATTATTTTTTATATTTAAAAAGTTAAATAAGAAATCCAAATGAAAAAAAATTGCGAACCAAACAAACGTAGACTGATTTTACTTGCGATGCAATTATATATATTTTTTCTGTATTAATACAGAAATTTGTTTCATCTTTCAAAAACGTCTATAAAGGCATATTCATATATTATATTCACCAACACATTTTCATGTCTTTTTATTCATACATTTAGTCGTAATTCTTTATTAATATAGCTAATCTGTTATCATGTTGTAGTTATAAATTATACTTCATTGGTTATAAATTTAGAATACAGCGTCTTGAGTTATATTTAGCAGCTTTTCGTTTCTACTACGATAAGAATGTTGAAAAGAAATAATGAAAATATTTTACTTTTTAGAATTTTCCAATCAGACATATTTTCAAATAAATGGATTTGATATTGAGATTTCTTACTAGATTAGATTTTATAAGTAAATAGTATATATATTCTGCTTGAAAAATTAACATTTAAAATGAAGTATAGCTTTTAAAATAATGATTAATTACAAGACTGAATTCATTGCATATCCATATATATTATAATTTGTCATGATATTACTTTTTAAATTTCATAATTTATTTATCTAATAATTTATTTTTCTACAGAAGTGAGATATTCATTATCGACTGTTTTATCCGATTTCAAAGAAATATTTATAAGAAAAATTTAAATTAAATACTTTTATATGTTATAAAAAACCTGTTATGCCTGTTAAAATCTTTGAAACAAAATCAAACTTTTTCAGAAGGTATCACTCCACCTTTCTGCACTTTGTTGAATCTTTCCTCTTTTTCATTTAAAGTGAGTAATTATTTCTTACTTAATATTTAGTTACAGAAACCGATATTCGTGATCCATCTATTACCTCTATTCTTTCTGTATTCTATAATAATTGATTTCCATTTTCGTTCTTGCACATTCTCTTTTCCACATTCCGTTATTTTAATAATAATAAAAAAAAATGTTACTCAGATAAACGAAACTCTGCGATTATTAGTCACTCCTGAGGATGAAAAGATAGATGCAGGACAAAGAACCTTTACGCTAAAGAGACGAGAAGCGAAAATTGACGATTATGAAAGGTTTTCCAGAATAAACTTGATTGAGTTACTATTAATTATTTGCAACTAAAATATATTCCATATTTGTAGCGTTGTTTCTGAATAATTGTTCGTCTGTTTTTTTTTCTTCAGAATTATGTATATCTGTTTGCAAAAATTAGATGGAAATCAAACTTTTTAATACCACGTTTATATTAACTTACGCTTGACAGCAAATGATTTAATTTGTAGGTTCATAATGTTTAAAGAAAAGGGCGAAAAGGTTTGAGAACCATATATTTCTTTATATGGAATTTTATAATTTATGTTGAATTCCGAAATGTTAAAATTTATTTCGAATTCATTTACTGCCACCATGCCTTGTAATGATATTAATTAAACAACTATTTACAAATCACGAACTTTGAAAAGAGAAACATTTCATAATGTCGCCGTAGAAAATATCGAAAATAAGTTATTATTACATAAAAATGTAGCAATCGAATTTGATTAATTATTTAAATTTCTCAAATGGACAGTTTTAAAAATTAAATATATCATAAATGAAATAATTGATAAATTTGAGTTTATAATTTATATAACTTTCCTTTTCTCTATATTAAATTAGATTTTGAAGAAACACATATTATTTTTATGAGTGCACCACTATAATTCAAAACAATCTCAGATCGATATAAGGTTTCAAGTATATGAGACTTATTCATTGATAATTAACTGTTAAATTTGTGTAATATATATAATTTAATTCAATAAAATATAAAAGGAAGCTGATATATTTTGAACGCATTTTTTTTTCATCTTTTAAGGTGAAAAATAAACTTATTTACAATCATGAAAGGAAATGCTACATTGGTCGCCATCATTAAAAAAGAAACCTTATTGCAGATAGACTTTAGGTATTCGTTTTTCCATTGTTATGCATATACTGCCTATCCCTTCAGTGGTAAAATATCCATCAAAAATCTTATTGAAAATATTAAAATTTTTCCTGTAGAAAAGAAATATTTCATAAAAGGGTTTTAAAAAGGGATACCTTTTATACAAATAAGCAAAAATGTTCGTTTATCTTAAACATTTGAACTTTGCATTTTTCATTGAAACTTCATTTGGTTTTAACCATTCAGAAAGTAGTAAAAATAATCTTCATTACCTCGACAAATTATTTAGGGGTTATATGAATTAAATTGAAGATGTTTAACACTATTTAAGAACTATGTCAAAACTTCTGAAAATATTTGAGTTTAAAACTATGCAAGAAACCGTAACATTACTATGGTGTTATAAATCTATTTTTATTACTAATAACTAGAAGTTAAGCATATTACTAAACATTTTTAAGAGCAAATTATGCATAATATGATTAATTCAGTAAGAATTATCTGAAGTAAAAATGTAAAATATATCGATATGAATATGGCTTTCTAAAAAGAAGAATGAAGTCAGTACACATTTTTTATTCCTGAAGTCAAATGAAACAATTCAAATATTCATAAACATAGTGAAAGTTAATTTCGTATAATTTTTTTCATCGAAATGCAAGAAAGACTTTCTACATTTTTTTTTATTTATTTCATATTTTTTACCAAAAATACGTAAGTGTGATGCTCAGAAGAATTTCTTATGAATTTATAATTCCCAGTTGTGATGCATTTTTTACCGGAAGTAAGATGACCGGAGTAACTTCCATGTTTCTTCTTAAATGTAATGAATTTTACATTGCTTCAGAGATTAAAAAATGCATATCTTCTCTATAAATATTTTAGTTTTATTCTTTTTACCTCCATGGAATAATATTTATTGCTTTCTAACTTTTTTCTGTCATGATAATAACCGCATGTTTACAATCTAACTAGTATTAATTAGATAATGTTAAAAACTATCGGACTATATTTGAAATATAGTTTTCATCAAGTGTTGAGACATTAGTGAATAACTTTTTCAGAAATGTAGATATCCAAAAGTAAAATAATTTTGGAAGAAATAGAAAGAGCTAAATACATTCGATGAATATATCAAAATTGGATGAACTAATTCACAAAGCTCAGATGCATCGAAATATTGTCAATCAATTAAATGACAACATGTGTAATAATTTTATTGCTGTTAAATATGTAAATAATCAGCTAAATTTTTTATTTAGCATTTAGGTTAAGATAAACTTAATAGAGATAAAAATAGTCATAAAATATTTGGAATTAGAGAATTTAATTTTTCAAGATAACGCGAATCTTCCGACTTTGCGATTCTATTTTATCTCATCATTTAAGACATATAAAATTTTCGAAAGATCTCCCACACAATTTTTTACAATCTGACAAATATTTGTGAGTATACACAAAAAAATAATTTTTGTGGAATCGATTTTTTAAAGAATGTCTTTATCAACATATTAAAACATAAAATTATTGCTTAATTAAAATTCTGGTAATTATTATAAAATTTTCAGAAACATTAACAATTATTCAAATTTTTAAGTTATTAAACAATTATCGAATTAATGTCGGAATCTCAAAATGTATGACGTAGTGAAGCACATTTTTTTAATAATTTTAATTGGCAAATGTAGAAAAATTTAAGTAGGATTTTTTCAGTGTACACTTTAAGTAAATACGAAATATATAACGTATTTCTGTAATATAACAAATGTGCATAATTTAATTAATTTTAATTTTATTTTAATTAATAATTAAACATTTATTTTACTTATATTATTTTAATTTTTATACAGAAGTATATGAACGAAGGCATGCTTACAATATCCATGTAAAGTATTTATTGTACTTTTCTCATCAGAGTCAATGAACACACACGTTGCTTCTGATCAATCCTGCCTAAAAGAGGATTGATTTAATTAACATTAAATCATATACATCGAATACAATGAAATCGCGAAGAATAATCACACGTTGAATGTTCCGATGAGCTTCGAGGCTCACTGATAAAATTTGAATGACCAGTCAATTGCTAAAGCATTGGCAGTAACTAAGGTTTAATCTTAAGGGTCATCACCGGCCATGAAATCCATTTGTGGGTAATACATCCCATCATCTTTAGGTAGTCGAATTTACACCATTTCTGTGCCCACCCGGTGACGAGAACCAGCCACCATGCCGAATCATTCTCATCCTCATATCTGAGGTGCCCTCTTGGTGAGTTACAGCGAGGAACAATATAACGTGCAGGAGCAAAACATAACAATAAAACAAGCATTAAAATGTGCTGGATGGTTAGAATAATGAGATCTGCAAGAATGACTTCATTTCAAAGCTGATTCTCATGATAAGAATGTAATCACGCACAGATAGTTATTACAGTTTGCAGTTAAAAAATATACATTCATCGATTAATGAGAACTTCAAAGCAACAATGGTATTTACAATTTTTTTTTATATTCTTATAACTTTTTCATCAGCAGGTTTTCAACTATGTATTTTGGAATATAAGTGACTTTCATCGCAAACTTCACAACTCGCTTGCTACAGCAGTTAGGTGAATATCAACTTTATCTGGAAAACTATCCTTAATTTCAGCTTTGTGCACCGTGATGTTATTGTCCATGAAAAGAAAATAGTTTTCGACAACACTTTCAAAAAAGCTTTCATGTCTTATCTCCTTACAGCCCTCAAAAGGTCAACGAAATTCTTGAAATGCCAATATGTTCTTATTCCTTTTTTATATTTGATTATTACATAATTTCTGTTCTTTAAGCCAATTAGAAACATGTTATTATCCTTCGTAAATTGAACTTTAAATTTTCGAAAACGTGTTATTTAAAATTACAATGTTCTTGAAACTGTCTATTGATTAAACGATTGTATAAAAATATAAGAAAAAGTTCTGATATTTAATATATGCCTATTATAAAAACTGCAATCCTCGTCAATTTGCTGTTTTTCTTCTATATCGCTTTGTCTCTTATGATAAATGCTTGGTTTTGAAATCAGAGCATTATATATTCAATAACAGTTTTATGCGAAACATCTATTCTTGCTGATTATGTCATTGCAAGTCAGATGTACCCACCTTGGTGTGATAGGACAATTTGGGAAGATGATGAAACAATATAGTTCAAAATATGTAATATACAACCAAAATTTCTTGAACTATCCAAGTGAAACTAATTATAAAGGAATATATCTCATTAAAATATTTCAGCCGAATTTCAGAACGGCGTTTAAAAACAATCCGCTGAAACAATTTTCAGATATCTATATGCATTTATGATTTTAGAGTTTTCACATTTCTAAAATCTCCCCAAATATATTTATTTATTATTAAATAATGCCCCTAAGTGTTTATTAAAATTACGTGATGAATTTAGTGATAATAATGAAGGTATTCAACGAATACCCACCGGGTGTATTAAATTGTTTCCATCGAAATCAAACTTCCTTTAAGTACATCAATAAATCAAGAAACCTGCAGATTGGAAAAGAGAGCATGACTAATTTTACTCCACAATACTGTTTCACCATCAAATGGAAGACTTGGAAATCATTATTAGAATATACATATTGTAGATAATTGAGGACTTGTACATGTGTCACTCGTATGGACTGTTTCATTGATCCACTGTTGGCGTGATTATACTACTGAAAATGCAGAAATTGGTGCTTCTTGAGACTTTTAGCATCTATTTGAAAAATCGATTTTGTACTGATGTAAAATGAAATTTCTCTCAATAATACATGCATCTGACAATTCGGTTCTATGATTTACTCTCTATTTAGGCTTAGATTTTTACGATATATTTTCGCATTACTATTTTCCTCACTATTTTAGTCAAAATGCGAATTAAGTCTTTACTTTTTTATAGCAATTTATGATTTTGGTGGTTTGAATAATATTTGTTTTCTTGAGAGATTAGCAAATAACATCGCAAATATATATATACATATAATAAAATTGCTAGTAAATTAAAGATTTAATTGTGTGTCAGTAGTAATAAAAAATTTAAATTATAATGCTAAATCCGTGTTTAATTAATTATAATTCAAGCAAAACTTCTGTATTCAAAATGCGTAAGAAATGTTTAGTTCGAGAATATAAAGTTTCAAGTCTTTTTACAATTTGTAGACATTTTGGTTTTAAGAATAGTGTAACTTACAAACTTTTCGCAAAGAACAAGAACTTTTAATGAGGTGAATTGCAAGTAGCGTGGAAATAATTCCTTTGAGTAATTCTTAAGGAATGAAATGTAGAAAATAAAATACTTCATGAATTTTCATCAAAATTCTGATTTAAAAATGCTTATACAATTTTAATATTTTCAATTAGAAAGAACTGTAAAAAAGAAAAATCATCACATTTGACATAACTAATTTATATATTCCCCGGTATCTCATCTGATATCACATATATGGAAATGCAAGGCGATATTCATTTTCTAAAAATCACTTTATGAAAAGCCATGTTAATTATATTTATAATAAATGCACTTACTGTGTTAAATAGTTTCGAGGAGAAATTATTAATCAGACTATAAACAATATTTTTCACTAATGCAATTGGTCTTTGTTCCTGAGCACTTTATAATCTGATGTAAATGAAGTTGATAGGATACTCCCAGACAGTATGAATTGCCAACATTAGCTTTCCAGGTCAATATATTTAATCAGAAGGGACATTTTATGAGGTCTATAAACGATCTTCGTAAATCAATAATATTTCATTAAAGCAAAATATGACTTGATATTAGAAAATTTGCTTTAGTTAAATGGATAAAATTTGTTAACAGTATTGGTTTTGCAAGGAATAAGGGATAAATTTTATAATTAGAATATTTAATTTTGAGAAGAGTATATGAGTTATTAGATGTCTCAGAAAATTTATATTATTAAATTCAAATAATTATTACTTTATGCAACAAAAATTTTTGAAAGAATTACTTAGAAATTATAAATATCATATTGTTAAGTTTTGAGTTCAACGATTAAACTAAAAATATGCTGCAACTTACTTACTATAACTTTTGAAAAATACTATATTTGAATGAATAATCCTATATATTTACATAAAGTATGTATTTTGCAGAGTATTTTAAAGAGATCTTCACTGGAAGATTATCTTATTATATACATTCACAATTCAAATTCCAGTTAAAAGCTATAAAAAAATAGAAAACATAAGCAGAAGTTGAAAATTCTTATTCACGATTTGACCAATATTCTTAGAAATACAATTGAATATTTTGTCGGAATCGGGTCCAGAACTTGACGTCCTTCGGTTTGAAAGACGATACCTTACCACCAGGACAGACGTCGTAATTTTGAAATATGGTTAAATGACAGAAAGACAC
>JAPMOR010087037.1:390406-417350 GCA_026543865.1 Argiope aurantia
GTTTACTATAGAGGTAGATAGTTTATCTATTGTACCCCTAATTACTATCATAAATGTTTTTAAGTTTGGCATTTTTCCTATGTGCCTCGAAAATAAAGAAGCATTCATTGTATGTGTATGCATTTAGTTTTCATTAAATGTATTTTGCAAATATGTTTGATCTGTAATTTATACAGCATTTGAAGAAAATGTTCATATTCAGAGGAATGTTTCAGCAAAAATAATAGTATACGTAAAGTCCAGGTACAATTATTTATTTTTATATAATAGAATATCAAATATTTGAAGTGATATTTATTTAAAGCTAACACATTTGTAAAACTTTAAAAAATACATTTGCTTAGCTGTCTAAATTCTTAACAGTTTCCTTGTTTCGGCATGATAGAATTCAAGTATAAGTAACACAAACACGTCTTTTGAAACATGAACATTTCTCAAAAAATTTATATACTTTTAGTCCAAAATTTTATAATATACAAACATTATAAAATATCTTGAACTAGAAAAATTCTTGTTTTAGAAACTCAAAATTATTACTTAGAAATCATGTATTACAAATTCGGACAAATAATTGCTTGTGTTTATTTCATTTTGCACATTCAGTCTTTTAAATTATTCGATAAACTGTGTATAACTTACACTTAATCAAAATTTCACAAATTATTAGTCCCTAACAGAGTGGTTAAGGTAAACTTTATATTATAATGATTGAATTAATTCTAGAAAGTAAATTTCTGCCTAAAAACATAAATGAAATACATTTTTAACATCCTATCCTATCCTATTTATTTCGTCCTATTATAGTTTATCCTATTTTTTATTATAGCGGTCCTATTTATTTCCATTAATATAAAAATGTTTAATGATCTTTAAATAAAAAAAATTAATATCAATATTACTAGTTTTTTTCTCAGAAAAGATCGCAACAATTGTCTAGAACCCACTCCTATTCCTAAAAGTTTAGTATCTGTGTATATGCTGGCTTGACATTACCGTTACGCTAATATCAATAATTCAGATTACTCACTGACAAGGAGAAGTTGCCATGAGAGAGAAGTCACACCGAAGTTGATGTTAGATGGAAGACTTATGTGCCCTTATGTAGTGAAGCATTTTGTATTGTATTTCGTCCTATTATAGTTTATCCTACTTTAAATTATAGCGTTCCTATTTATTTCCATTTATATAAATGTTTAATGAATTTTAAATAAAAAAAAATTAATATCAATATTACTAGTTTTTTTCTCAGAAAAGATCGCAACAATTGTTTAGAACCCACTCCTATTCCTCAGAGTTTAGTACCTGTGTATATGCTGGCATGACATAACCGTTACGCTAATATCAATAATTCAGATTACTTACTAACAAGGAGAAGTTGCCATGAGAGAGAAGTCACACCGAAGTTGATGTTAGAGGGAAGACTTAGGTGCCGTTATAAGGTGAAACATATCGTACTTAACTGCAGCTTCCTAGATTATAGGTTATTTCATTGATCCACCGCAGAAATCATTACCTTACCCAAACTGCCTAGAACTGATATCTCGCAGTTGCATCGACAGATATTCGTGAATCCGAGTGCCCTTGGCGTAAAATGAGATCTTTGTGCATGATACATGCTACTGATTATTTGTTCCAGATGTTTATCTAAGTAATAGAGACGTTTATTGGTAAGGAATCTATTTTGGCAATTTGGTATTGAAAGTTCTGGTATGATATGATCAAATATTGAAACATATGTCAATTCAGATAATTTTAAAGCGTCGCAACATCTTTTATTCCTTAATGACTTATTTCGTGTTGGTCTGTGAACACCTAATTGCTACTATCAAGAAATTTTGATTAAACTCACTGGTTGGTTAAAAAATTCGCTAAGAGGCATATGCAAATTCTTGAACTCCAGAATAAATACATTGTTTAAGGAAAAAAGCTCACAAATAATATCTCTAGAAACAGGCATTTGCTTTTAAAGATGTAGAGACAAACAATATCCATTTGGAGGAAATTTATTAAATACGAATTCGTTCGAAGTAAAGGTATCACTTTGTCTATTTTTTTTCTAATTCTTTCTTTATATATATTTGAAGCATTTTGGGGTAATTAACTGACTTTTCATTGCTTTTCTTTTTATAAAGTATTCATATATTCACTTTCTTTTCCATACAATTTGCATAGTTATGCTTTTTAAAGCTCTATATAATTATATAATTTGCATAGTTGTAATGTTTTCTTAAGTTCTATACGATTTCCTGAAAACATAAACTCCTCTTCATTCACCAAAAGCGGAAATCAGCCATATTGTTATAAAAAAGTAGATATTGAAAATGTAATCTAATGAAATAATTCTATTAAATGACACTGGTGGTTTTTTTAAATGTAAATGTATATGAATATCCCATTACATTTCAAATAAGATTTCTAAATTATATTGACAACTGTCTGGCTGAAGTTATATAATGAAAGAATTTTTGAAAGTCCTGGAAAGTAAATTAAATAAGGCATAAGATGTAGAAGCGCATAACGAATATCATAACATTTAATAATAAAGTATCTGATTGCAGTTGTGAAACAAGAAAAAAAAACTTTACTGTTGTGTTGCTGCTTCCCAGCACAGTTTGTTCAATCACTGGATAGACCGATGAAATCTTTTACGATAAGCTATGTTTGTGCTAATTAGGTGCCGCGTCAGAGATCTCAGAGCTTCTTAACCATTTTGTGAATTGGCGACTTTGGAGACAAAATAGATATTCCTGGAAAGTTCGGGAATTTTAGACATTCAGCCAATAGAAATCGAGATAGGCCTAATTGGTCCAGAACCTTCTCGGCCCGCCTTTCCGGGAACTATATAAGGCCGGCAGTATCAAGCTGGAGTCAGTCGGAATCGTAGACAAGTATGAAAGTCGAAAGACAAGTCGAAAATGAAGCAACAGGCGTTATGCAGATGTCACGTGATTGATGAACTGAGTCGTGTGCAGAGTTCTGGTATGTATTTTGGAAGCAGCGTCAACTTGTGTGTGAAGTATCCAGGCGTAGCTAAAGCGAGAAGACAGCGGATGATTTCAGCCTTTTTGGAGAGTCCGTAGAGTGAAGCTACGAATATTCCCTCTCCTTCTGAAAATTGTCTGGTCGCTTAGTTTAATGCATTTCAGTCATTGTGGGATAAATTCATTCTTTTTTAATTGGTACAGATACTTTTATTAAAAAATGAATTTTGCATTTTTTTTTATTGCTGATATTTTAAACAGAAATTAAATATCCATTATAAAGTAATTTTTTATATGGAGTCTAATAAAATATATGTTTTCTTAATATATTTGTACATTAGAGAAATATAATTGAAATTAATCAGAAATTAATGAATTCGTCAATTTCCGTTCATCAGTTCAAAAAAGAATATATTCTCTGAGTTGTATATTCATCAATTATGAATGTAAAGATACATGGATCAGTTATTATTCTTGGGCTCTTTCCTAAATTTTTCCATTTCACTTGACTTTAAAATCTAAAAAAAATAGAGATTATATGCTTAGGTTAGTATTACCATATTTTAACATAAGTATTTCTCAGATTTCGATAAGTAAACTATTCTTAAGCCATACTGATTCAAAATTTAACGTGAAATTAAACGAAAAACAAAAAACATTCTCCTTCTAAATATTTTTCCTTAAAATTAATTAATCAGTCTTCCATGTAATTTCCCAATAATTCATTTAATCTGTTTCCCAGAATAGTTTATAATCCTAAATTAATAACGTTGCTAGGATATTAACAGATATTATAAATTTCTAACAAGTATTTTCTAGACACGAATCTACTAAATCAGAAGAGATTTCTCTTATTAGTAAGGCTTATATGAACTTTGAGAATTATTGATAATACTGGAGTGAAACAGAAAGCGACTAGACAACTCTAAAATTAACATACTGGAGTGAAACAGAAAGTGACTAGACAACTTTAAAATTAACTGTCATAAAATGTGCAAAATTCATAAACGAGGCTGGTTGCAAATTCTTGCATTGTTAGTGAGTCCATATAATTAAACAAATTGGTTTGCGAATTTCATAGTTTCCTGAATATATTAGATTATTGAATTCCTCGTTATATGAATCAGGATATGAATCGTTAGTTCATCAGGATCCTATTTTAAATAAATATAATAATATGCGTTTTCTTTCAGTGCACTACATATTTAATTGCATCTTTAGAGAATTTAATATCACAACAGAAGAAGGAAGAATACAGAAATAAAAATAAAAAAAATAAATACATGATTAAAAATAATGAAAATCCAAATTTGATGAGGTATGCAATCTGTTTGTAAATTCAGGAACTAGATAATATCTTCTAGCGCATTGTAGTAATTTCATTGTAGTAATGTCTTATCTTCTTGGGCATTGTAGTAATTTCACTTTTTAAAATTGGCACCATGTAAAAAAAAAAAAAATAGAGTCAAAATAAAAGAATAGAACGAAGTTGCTCTCAATTTAGATGTCTGACCATTTTACTTTTTAAAAGATTTAATAGTAGAAAGGGAAACAGTTTGTTTCTGCAAATCTCAACATTTGGTGACCTTGGTACATGATTTTATGAAAATAAGCAAAAAATACAGGTCAGATTATCTATTATATTTTGCTTTCTTGTTTTGTCTAAGTTTATGGAAATTGAAGCTCTAATTCGGGGACTTAAACCTGTTAGAGCGTCTTATACGAGAATATGTAATGGAATAAAACTTGGAAATAGATAAAGAAAACCCGGACGATGAATTTGTAAGATCAAAATTGTCAACTTTATAACGTCTGTCGGATGAGCTTCGTTCTTATGATATTTAAATCTTAAATTCAGAATATTCTTCTGAGGAGCAGTTTAACAGTGAGTGGGAACGCGTTGAAGCATACAAAGAAAAATTAGATTTAATTAAAGTTAAATTTGAAATGTTCTTTTCCCGACAAATTGCGCAATCCATCACCAGTGTGTCTCCAAACTTAAATAAACGAAATAGTATTAAAGCATTTCGGTGGGGATTGGTTTCCAATTTGGGGGCAATTCCAACGAATTCATGATGATATAAAAATTCAAAACGAAGATAAATTTTACTACTTGATCCAGGTCACCATACCTGGTACTAGACCAAGTGACATTGTAAATAGCTTCCCGGCAACCACGGTAAATTATCACAAAGTAATAGAAAGTATGAAAAATAGATTCGGACGGGAAGAGCTTTTGGTGGAATTTTATATCTAATTATTAAAAATGTAATTGAACAAAGAAAAAAGTGCAATGTGTCCGAGCTGTACGACAAATTAGAATCCTATTTGCATTCGTTGGAATCAATTGGAATGACAAGCGACAAATACGATACCATGTTATTTCCATTCGTTGAATCGTGTATTTCCATTCGTTGATTTATTAAGCGCTTGGCTGAGAAATCATGCATCCATAATTACAGAAGAAAATACTTATTCCGAAAAATTAAAACAATTATTGTTTATTTTTGAGATATGAAGTTGAGGGAGAACAGAGAATTTTTATGGCAAAAGCTAGCTTTAAATTTGATTTTGGTGCACGGAACGAAGTTAGAAAGGATAAAAGGTTCCAATATGAAAATCCCATGCCTACTGCGAATGAATTATTCTCAGGCCATTAGAAAGCATTTAACCTTGGGGGAAAGAACTCTTACATTTTTTTTTTTGTGAGAAACAACATGAAACCCCAAAACTGTTTTGTGGCTCAAAAATGACTTTAATTCAAAAGAATGATGAAATTGAGAATATGAATGGATGTTTCATCTGCTTGTTCGGATGGACAGTTATGGGTAGAATGAATTAATATACTTCAGAAAGTAATGTATCTAAGTCCTCCCTAATAACGTCCATGTTGGTTCACAGTAGCGACATAGAAAACTTGTGGAAACTAAAAGCATTGGGAACTACAGATTCTAAAGAAAATAGAAGTGATGTCGAATTACATGAAGCAATATGGGATCATTTTTCACAAGACCCTAAAAAGGACAGAAGATAAATATGAAGTCTCTTTACCTTGGATCAATGAGAAAGACAAATTACCCAGTAACAGAGAAATAATGAAAAAAAGATAAATTTCCGCGTCAAAGAAACTCATGTTGAAAGATAAAACAAAAGATTACCATACAGTGTTCGAAGAATGAGTTAAATCCGGAATAATGGGAGAAGTACCAGAAGTGGAGAAAAGTGTGCACAGTCATTTCCTTCCACACAGGCCGATATTCAAAGAGAATTCTGCAACATCCATAAGACCAGTGTTTGACACTTCGTGTAAGTAGAAGGAGTTTCTTTCCCTTAACGAATGTCTAAAAAAAGGTGACAATTTAATTGAATTTATTCCAAGCTTGCTTCTTGATTTTAGACGATGAAAAATAGGAATTATATTAGATATCAAAAAAGCTTTTCTTCAGATATCTATTCACAACATGATCGGGATTTTTAGAGATTCCTGTGGTGGAAAGACTCTGTACAAAAGGAAATAAGAGAATTTCGACACTGCAAAGTAGTTTTTGGACTAATATGCAGTCAATTTTTCTTTGGTGCAGTGATTAATTTGTATCAGTGTGATATTTATCTAAAAGAAACAGCTTCAAAATTGAAATATTCATTTTATGTTGATAACTGTGTCACCTCAGTCAATTCGAATGAAGAAGCAGAAGATTTTATTACAAAGTCAACTCGATTGATGTCAACTCGATTGTCTCGATTGATGTAACGTCGACTTGAGAGGGTGGGGGCAGACAGAGAAGAGAAATGCGAAATCGACAATAAGTGAACCTCTAAAGGTTCTTGGTATTATGTGGGATAAGTTTGAAGATTTACAGTTTTGTGACATACCTAATGTTGACTTAGATGACATCATAGTGACAAGACGAAATGTATTATCCAATGAACATAGAATCATCGACCCAATCGGCTTTAGCTGTCCTTTCACGCTTCGACCAAAGGTATACTTGCAAAATAGTTGGGAAACTAAATTGAGCTGGGATGCAGAGCTGCCTGAGGAAATCAAAAGAAAATTCTTGAAATGGGTTAAGGAATTGTCCTTGTTATCATCAGTAAAGATTCCTAGGCAAGTTACTCAGACCGATGGGCAGTCCTTTAGCCTCCATACATTTTCCGATGCCACACAAGGATCATATGCGAGTGTAGTATTTTTAAGAAGTCAAAAATCAGATGAAGTCAAAGTGACGTTATTGAAGCTAAAGTCAGGGTAGCTCCGTTGAAGAAAACAACTATACCAAGACTTGAATTGCTTGCTTGTCTTATTGGAGCGAGATTGGCTTCATTCATTAAGAAGAACCTCAAGGTTGTAATTTCAAAAGAATATTACTGGATCGACTCTTCGACGGCACTCTTCTGGATAAAGAATGTAGAGGCTAGGGGGACTTTTGTGAATAACAGAGTTTCAAAAATTAGGAAATGACAGGCTTTAGATTTTCTGTACTATATACCTGGTACAGAAAATCCAGTCGACATGCCATCAAGAGGATGCTCAGTGAAGAAAGTTATTGAATTTAGATGGTGGGAGGGTCCTCATGGGCTGGAATTGTCGGAAGAAGACAAAGTTCAAAAGACAATTATATGGAATTTACTCATAAATCGTGATAATTAATTTGTTATGTATATATATGTATCAAACTAAAAGAATATGTGAATAAATTGAATAATTCAATATTATGCGCAAATATGCTTAGTTAATTATAGGTGGATAAAATGCAAAATGAAATAAGAAATTATTATTAATTTTGAAAAATAATCAGTAAACCTATGCAGTAAAAATAATTTATTTAAGTCCAATTAATAAATTTAATTAATCATTAATAAAATCTGTAGAAAAAATATCTTTATTGCCTTCTTTATAAAAGAAAGGAAAAAATATTTATTAAAATATTTATTTAAAAAATATTTACTTAAAAAAAACTTTCACACATTATGAGGGAAGAAACATAGAAGCTCATTATGCGTAAAAAAAAATTATTGAAAATTGAAGGTAAAGCATGAAAGGTGAGCTCTTATCTAATCTCTATCTATTACCGAATTTTTATTAATCTTTCTATGATTAATACAGCTACCTTGAGTGTCTGAAAAGAGATAACTTTCAAACATTTAGGTTTATGTCAAATTAAATAATTAAATGAATAGGTGGTTAATTATTTGATTATATTTTATAAAATAAGAATATTTCATATTAATTAAAAATGTAAATAATATTATTAATCAACTATTTTATAAATAAATATTAATTAAAATATATAATACTATTAAAATATATGAAAAACTAATCAAAAAAGGATTCCTAATTACTTCCAATTTATTCTGTAAAACAGAAGTAAGTACATGGAAGGATATAAATTAGCTGCAATAACTTTCTTATAAATTTCATTATAGGAACAAAAACGTAGGAATTACTGAAGTAGTTGATATAAAGACATTTCTCAGATTACAAAATGATGAATACTAATTTTTAATCGTAGATAAATTTAAGAAATGATTCTAAATTATGAAATGCATTTCATAATTTAGAATAAAAAATTGAGGATAAAATTCAAACAATACGATATTTTGGAGTGGTATTTTGAGGTTCTTTTTCTATAAAGAATTTTCAAATATTATCAGATAGCGAAAGCACCATTTAAAGTTTCTGTAGAACTGTCTTTTTAAAAGTTCAATATCGAAGAACAAAACTGTTATTAAATTATTATGTGGAAAAGTAATGCCATCAGTATGCATCAGAAAATATATTTTAGACATATATCACTGAACCAAAGCAGGCAAGGGAAGTTAATGGAATATAAGTAAAGAGCTATGTTTTATTCTTCCAAATAAAAAGATTTTAAGTGTTATTTACGTTGATGTCACGAATTCTATTTTTAAAATTTCTTATACCTCGAAAGGTTTTCGAATTCAGTTACATCCGGACACACTTAGAATAGAACTTTCGGTGATATATTAGTGAACAATTTGAAATTGCTTTTAAGTCTTTCCTTAAGGCATTAAAATTACCCTATGGATACTGATTAAATTAAAAAAAACTTCCATAACAAGGTCAGTTTCAATATTTTTTTAATACTTCAAGGATCATTATTAGTTTGCTAAATATAAATTTTAGGACCTAAAGATGTATAAAAGTTTAATTGTTGTAAATTTCAACAATATATTTACTGGCTCATCCAATATATTACTGCAGCATGGAAATGCTTTATTTCGTTTAAATTAATTTTATATCCAAGAATATGTTCTTATCTCTAATGGGGCAGGAAGCAGCTATTGGCAAATGATTTGAACAGATGGCTTGTGTATATCATTTTCAGATTAGAAATAGAAACAAAATAGATACAATTATAGATTAAATAGTTATTACAAATTATTTATAACTAGCCGCCTTTGGCGACCAGCCGGTTCGCCAGTATTACCGCTCGCTGCAATTTTCAATTAAATATTTTAAGTAACTGGTCTCTTAAAGGATTCTCAAACAAAACATTTTTAATCTTCAAATTTTGATAGTCATACCAAATAGTCATACCATACTGTTTAGATCGTTTCGTTCAATTTACTATATATATTTTGCTAATTTGTTGTCATTTCCGGCAAAACTTCAACTTTAATTTAAAATGTAAATGATGAAATTGCAATTAATATTAAGATATTTTTAAATAAATTCAAGCGTTTTATTTTATTTATCATCTTTATGGTTATTAATTAATTATTATTATTATTGAATGTGAGTATTGCAAACAGAATCGCTCGGTATTTAAGTCTGATAAATATTCTCGACACACCAAATTTTAAATAAATGAATGAATGTTTCTATTTCCCACGATCAACTAAGACTTATTTATGAAGTTTTAAAGGTTAAAAATTTAGAAAAACTCACCATTTTCATAATCTTAGGCCAATTAATCTTGAGAAACCTGCGCGCTTATTGGCGTATTTTCTTTGAAGCGATCGATGGGAAATCTAAAATTATCCTTTTTTTATTTAATAGTGATATTCAAATTTTCATAAATCAGTCAATTTAAGTGATTGGAAATTAACTCTTAAAAGTCAGTGATTTAGTTGATTGGAAATTAACTCTATGACCACCATAAAATCTGTGCTTTCTCTTGTGGTGTATGCATTCTCCTTAATATCCGCCCGAATAAAACATCACATATAAAAGTACTACATAGAACAAACACATCAAAAGTAAACATAACATTTTAATAGTTGCCAAAAACAAGAGAGAGAAAAATGAAATTAATAAGCAGACGATATTTGGAAAAGTTCAGATATTTAGACTGGAAAATGAAATTATCTGAAATTAAAAACACGCGCAGACGATATTTACAAAAGTAAAAATATTCAAACCTGAAAAGGAAAATATATGAGTTATTCCATCAATAGATCATAAAATAATTTTTCTTGAATTTATTTTTTAGAAAAAATAATATTTCATATTTGTTTCATTTCCTACTGACACTTGCCGAAAATTATATTTTTGCAGATTTCATTTCCGAAAAGATTTAATTTATTTTTAATTGGGGCTTTAATCAATGTGATGGCAACACTTTGAAAAAAGCTAATTTTTTCCCATGAATGCGAAACGTGCTTAATCTTAATTTTTATTTTTTACGAAAAAAATTATTGAAAAACATAGTTAAAATATTTATTTAAAAATTCATTAAAAATAGAAATTTAATTTTAAGATTAAAACACTGGTATCATTTAAAAGATAAATTTTTGATCTTTAACTTGATGTAAAAATCATTTTTGTGCGGTAATATTTTCGGAAGTTATAGCAGAAACACGTCAAAATTTCGCTTAATTTTTAAATAAATAAAATTCTAGTTAAAAATTCGAAAAAATAACCCCCAGGTGCACATTCCCGGCCTCCAAGGTATACACGTGCCAAATTTGATAGCTGTAGGTTGAATGGTCTGGCCTGTAGAGCGCCAACACACACACACACACACACACACACATTGAGCTTTATTATAAGTATAGATATAGATAGTAAAACTATCTATATGGAGCATAAAACAATCTTGCACTATGAATTTTTATGAATGATTTAACGAACAAAGTAAGAAGAAATAACTGAGTATAAATATGCATGAATAGAATTAGATCCGAACATTCCTCAAAAACATTCCTGGCATTTCCTTCTTATTTGGATTCTAATTTTATTTCATCATTCTTATAAAATTATATTTAATTTCTATACTGTTGTTTGAGATGTAATTTATAAAGTGTTAAAAACCAGTTATTGAAATCTGTTACAACAATTTAAATGCCATTCTATGGATAGTTACTTTATAAGGGTTTTCATGCAAAAAAGATTGATTAGTATAAATAGAAATGAATGGAATGCAGTTCAAGATATTTGCTAGAATTGTTTTATAGTATTACGTTTCATTTCGATTGTAATTTTGTTTGATTAAAAACCTCTTATTTTTCTTTAAAATATAATATAAAATATTTTATATCTTGTTTTTAGGTACTTATTTAAATGCTTTTGTTAAAATAGCATATTTAAATATTTGCCATGCAAATTTTTGAAAAAAATTGTTTTATATGATCTGGGTTTTTTTTTCTCAAAACGTTTTAACTGCCATCGCATGTAATTTCAGATGAATTACATACATTTTGACAATTTATCAACTTTTCTCATTGATGAAATTTAGTTTTCTTGAAAAGAAAAATGCTCTCTCAAATATAATTTATATTACTTATGAATATATATATATATATATATATATAGGATTAGTTTAGTTATTTTTCTTTTGGCAAATTAATTGCTCATTATTATTATTTTAACATGCCCATTTGTTTTCTTTATATTTCATTTTTCTCAAACAGGATGAAATGATGTTCAAAATATTTCCTCGTATTTTTAAAACGAGTATTTGATATAAAACGCTTTTTAAAAAGAGAATTCTTGCAGCTGTGATACTGAAAAATAGTGTTTACTCTACTCCGGAATCTTATTTAGCAGTTAATCTTATTTAAACTTCCCCAGTTCTGCCCAAAATATGAAAAAATGTATCTTCAAAACGGAACATTAACTTAATTTAATTATACTTAGATATATAATACGTGTGATGTGTTGGTCAATTTAATATTGGAATCCATTGCGTATTTTGCTAGTGAAAAACGAAATATTACACCATGGGGTATAATAAAATTAGCAAGAGTAATTCGGTATTTCATGGTTTCGCATAAATTGATACCATTCTACTATTCGAATGAAACTATAAAAAAAATGGCAAGCACGTTCAGATCTGTTCTTTGTGAAACATGTATGATACGTATAGAAATAGAGTAATTTTTAATATTGATTCATATAGTTAAAATCCTTCAAATTAAATTCTTTATACTGTGAATTATCCTCTAAACGATTTTATTCATTATATTTGAATAATAATATTTCCTCTGTTTTTGAAAATTCGCTTAACTCTTTGCATTTGACAGGTGATTATCGATAACTACTTGCCTTATTGCCAGAAGGAAAGCGACACGCATTTATCGAATGTAAAAGGTTAAGTATTGATTTTTTTTCTTTCAATATGTTTTATATATTCGCTCCAAATCTAGAAATAATTTTTAAATCTGCGCTTTTCTTAGATGATGAAAAAATAGTGCTATATATATATTCTAATTCACTTGTTGAGATGCAAAGACTTTGACCTTGAACCGAAGAAAAACCGATCGGTCTACAAATATGGAAGCGAAGGAAAACCATTAAATCATTAATTTAAAATGGGGAGTTAAAGACTATATATATTAGTATAAATTATATCTATATCTATATCTACCTATTTATCAATCTCTCTCTCCCTATATCTATAGTTGTGCATGTGTATCTGTAAGTCTTTGCGTGTGCTTGTAGGTGTTCGTGTGTTTGTGTGTATACATAAATTAAAGAAAAGGATTAAGAAATATTCTCCCCACTGGTGGTCACGTCAAAAATGATGATGAGAAGTTTCCGGCATGGTGGTTGATTCTCACTATCATTTTGGGTACAGAAGAAAGGGGCTGTTGGCTACCTCCCATCGATGGGATGTACTTCTCAAGGGAAGGGTTATACCATGTCTAGTGTTGACCCTCAAGCACAGTTCTCGCCAGTGTTGTCGTCGCGGTGGTTCAGTCATTCAGTTTTATCCGTGTGCCTTCGGACGGGACAGCGTCATCAATTTGTGATTTATAAATATTTTTCTGCATTTATTTATTCTGCTTAAAAGCATATGGAAGAAGATGCAAAATATCAAGTACTGAAATACCAAAAAAAAAACAAAAAACAAATAAATGTAAAAAAAATAGGTAATATTTAATTTCAAATGAATAACTTAAATCAATTATTCTAGATATTTAGCTATAGAATAATTTATTGTTTTAGTTTTCTTGCCTTAATTTATCCTTTTTTTTTGCTTTATTACTGAGTCTAGACGTAATTGGCATTTACTTTTTTTATTCATGGTTCATATTTTATGGCATGAATATCTTAGGCAATATTGCCAGGCTCTCCGCTGAACACTCTATACACTTTCAGTGGGTCCTCTCACATGCTAGTTTAAATGGCAATGAGATAGCGGATAACTTAGCTAAGACTGCCTCGTCTGACATTTTTAATGGTGATGCAACACTAACTTATTTTGATATCTCCCCCATCAAAAAGGAGGAGTCAAGTGCACTTTGAACAGTCCCACCTTCTCATCCTTGGTACTTTGGTAACAGTCCCAGTTGGTATCACAGTCTGAATATCTCTAGCAAATATTAAACGGCGGCTCTATCTCATTTTTTGAGTGGACACATCAAATCCCTCACCTTCCAACACGGACAGAGGATCTTTGCTGAATGTCCTTGGTGCAAAGCAGATCAAGCCTGTCCAAATCATATTCTTAAATATTCACATTTTACGATTTTTTAGATTTTAAGGTATCCACTTTTGTTTTTGGACTTTTTTTAGAGATTTTTGGTTTCATGGAAGGGGAATAGTTGCGCTATACCACTTGGGATCAGAAACAAAAACAACAACTTTTTATAGGATAATTATTATTTTGGAAATAGTTTATATGACAGAACTTTTTAATAAAATCTTTCAGTATGTTAAATGTTTCAAATATTCCTTATTCAGTTTCATGGAGAGAGTAATCCTTTAATAATTTTTGTTTATTTAATGCTTGAACTCTTTTGAAACGTTTGTAGGTGAAATTTAAACTATTCACTAGCGTTGATTTCGATAATAGTTGCATCATTTTTCAGTCGAAAATCTGAAAAATAAAATTATTACAATATGATTCAGTCAGATTATCAGCTGTTTTATAAAGAAACTTTCATAAATACTATAAAAAAACTCTTATCATATTAATTTTTTTTAATATTTATGTTTAAAGTCATAGAATTTTTATAAATCAATTCCTTCTCTATATACTATTCTAAAAAGAATAAAATTTATTCTAATGCAACTAATCTTTATATTATAATTTTTTTTACTAAATTTGCATACTAAATTGTGATTGTACAAATTTGTAATTGTATTCTAAATCTGTGCTATTCTAATAAAAATAATTAATGTATTGTTTTATTCCTTCCAGTGATTTATCTATTGTGTAATTAAATCAGACAAAATATCATTTCAAACTTTTCTAAAATTAATTAGTTTTTGGTTAAAGTCCTGTTTATACTTAAAATTCCCGGAACAAACGAAAACAGCAGGTTTCTTTTCTCACAAAACAAATACAAAACTTATCTAACATTAGTTAATCTAACCTTTATTAAACATTTATGGCATTTCTTAGCTGTAATGAACACTTCTGGCTTCTGAATTTGATTTCGGTTGAAACCTTAACGAAGCTGGGAAGAATTTCTAGGAAATCTCATAAAATATTAAGTTACGTTTAGGGATATAAATAGTTGCTGCAGAAAAATCTCGTGAAATTTTCTCTCGTTGCTCGAGTAGTAATCAATAACTAATATCAACCATGTCTGCTAAGAAACCGGAGCCACATTTGCGGGAAGATACATCTTTGATGAGGTTTCTGTAAAGGTTGTTGGTTGTGATTAGAGTTGTAATTGGAAGCTGTAGTTTGTTTGGAAGTATTTTTTATTGCTTAGATGTTATTTATGTATGAAGCAGTCACTGTTACTATATCTTTGCATGAAAAGGTAGCAGTTGCCTGCAGAAAGATGTATAAGAATACGTAAATGGAGTCTTCTGATTTCAACAGATGATAAGTGACTCTATTTTATATGCTGAAAGAGTATAATTCTCTTTAAATGTAATTTGTTGCTTTCTTTGTTATGCTCTGTAAGGAAATTTTACATTATGTTCGTCAGATAATTCCTATTTTCTGTCTACGATAGATAATCTATATGTTAAGATATGTTAGATAATCTATGTCTTGAACCTTTATTTAAACACCGTCGCAACCACTGCATTTAAAATATCTATATCTGTATGCATGTCAATTCCAATTTTATCCCTTTTTCTGGTTTGTAGATTAATTTTAATAGTTTAAAGAGACGATATATTGAAGAAGAAGAGCACGTGTTGTTCAATTCAAAGTTTCTAATTTGTGGCACATTCGGTATCAAGTCTGTTCAAAAGGAAGATTTTATACATAATCTAAACACAAATTCGTTTTTTTACAGTGTACCAAAAAACTATAAGATAATAATCATATTGAAAAACAATTAATGATATTCGCCAATTATTAAAATCTATCCTTGCGTCAAATTATACATTATTAATTACAGGAGAAAAATTTATTTTATGTATTTCTGGTAGTTGATATTATTTAATTGTCTACTGACTTATTTAATTAGCCTATATTGATTGTATTGATGTTATTATTTATTATTGCATCTAGTGGCACTTAGATTCAACGCAGTGTTTACCTTTGCATTAAGTTAAAATATTAAGTATATGCATATAGAAGCTATTATATTTGTTGTTGTTGTTGTTGAGAGTCAATTCTGAAAATTTCGTGAAAAATGTCACTGTAGAGGAAATCATACAGAAATTATCGAAAAAGATATGTATCAATTGCATGATGGAGTAGTTTCCTTCAGAAAATGCTGGAATGAAATGTACAGAAATGATTAATTGATAGATACTTTAAATAATCATAATTACGAATTGAAGTCTATTAAAATATTTTGAAGTGCGCATTAATTCATATTTATTTATAAGAATAAGAATATATCCTGATTGTCTGTAACATTTTAATAAGCCTAAATCCTTTTAATAAGATTAATTTGCCGTCCCAGCATTTTTATCGATGTTATCTTTCTTGTCTGAAAGAGATTTGCCTTATTGTTTTCATAATGTAATACGCCGTTCGTCAAAAAATTCGTTTGGGTGAAATCTTTCATTTGGCACTGCTTCATTTCGCCAACAGTTGCCAAATTTCCTAAACCACAAAGCAAGATGGCAGAAGTAATTTAGTATCTATTGGGGATATGAAGCGATATTAACAAATTATTTCAACAAGAGGAAATAAATTTATCACCTTATTTCAAATTTATAGCTTCTTTATGTTGTTATATTTAACGCAGAGAATACTTTGATAAATCAGACTTTATCCGTTGAGAATTTTTTGTTTTGTACTTTGTTCTCACTCTATATTTTTACTTTTCTTGTACGAAGTATAGAATAAGTATTGTAAGTGTCAAAAAAACCCGACCTCGAGATTCTGACTAATTCCAATGTTTCAGACATTCCTATTTAGAAATATACATTTTTTTTAAAATTATGTCTGTCTATCTACGAACATGAGAGCTCAAACACGCTTTGAGGAAAACGGATGGAATTCGTTATATGATGACTAAATTTGTAGATTTTTATCACATTTCGAGCAAAATCCATTTTTAAGGAATCCTTCTATATGTTTATTAGTGTACAGCTGAATTTGAAAATAACGAAACATAAGGATCTAGATAAATGAAATTTGATACGAAGGTTTAGCATCTAAAATTTAGAATTTTATCACAATTGGGAATGAAATCCTTCAAAGAGTTGAGAGTTTATTGACATGTACGTATGCAATGAATTAAGTCAATTAAATTTAGAAAGTTCTCTTGTGACCCTAACTGTATTTTGCGTTATAATTCGGTTTCAATCGAGAGGATAAAAGATTCCAAAATACGTATTGTCATGATAGATTCAGTAACGCTAAAGATCTAAATCTCGTAACTGTTATTTGTATGTATCGTGCAAGATATATGCCACCTTTCTGAAATTCTACAATTTTACGGGACTGGAAGGTGATAAGACTTTATTTCGAAATCATGGAAGAAAACTTTGGAGCCAGATAACAGGATTTTTTAATAATGTGTCAGCATTGATTTTGAACACAATTTTATGAATTTAAACGTAGGTTCCTGCATTATTAACACCTTTTATAAAACTACGAGAACAAATTAAAGATCATATTTTATAAAGATATTATCTCAAGACAATATCGGAGAACGGAAATGTAGTGGCCAAATATAATTGTAATTAAAGTTTTTAACTCAATCGATGGATATTCAAATACATACCCAGAATACCATAATAAGAATTTATCGTATTGTTCGAATCCTTATTATAAAATTCAACAGACAAGTGAATCATTAATTGATGATAAGAACTCTAAAAATTATATAAAATAAAATTTAAATTTGCTTTTTTAATTTTTTGTTTTGTTTTACTGTCTCATCTTTGTTAAATATTTTGACACTTCTTGTCTGAAACCTTTAAAGAAGACTCAACTAATGAACAATACCAAAAAATATTGAATATCATGATTTCTAGAATTAAAATTCCAAATGAAATATTTCTATGCATATGAAATAAGAGCGTTTTTCAAAATTATTTTCTGAAATTTGTGAGGAAATTTAGGTTTTAAAGAAGATAGAAATGAAACAAGAATGAGAGTTACTTATTTTCCCCTTTCTTTATTTATAATCATTCACATTACGTTTCTTAGAGGATTTCCAATTAAGGAAAATCTTAACAACGAATGAAAATTGGCTGGCATTATTCAAATTAAAACGTCATACTTCAAGGTAGCTAATGAACTGTTAACTCGGCATTTTGCATACATTAATTTACACTGCAATTAAACTTTGGCCCAGTTCAGTTAATTTTCAGTTCAAGGCTGTGGCCCGGCTTATTAATTATTGTTATACTTTCGCGTCTTCACGACGCACATATGAATAATATGCGAAGTCTTAGATTAAGGACATTTTAGTCACCTTTCCAAATATTCCGTTCCTTGTAGGTTCCAAATTTCTCACGTAGTCTCAAATTAAGAGTCTCTCGTAGTCTCAATTACTTTAATAAAAAATTACAGTAAATTAAGAAACATATTTTTGTCTAATGAAATAATATTAAATTAAATTCTAGAGTCGGTGGTAAATATGTTTACATTAACATTATTTCCTGAATACATTCTTGAAAATATTTTAGTAATTTGTTTGAAGATCTTTTATTTAATGCTAATTTTATTTGATTTTGTTGTAAAAACACTTAAATTAATTTATATAATTAGAGGACAATCTTCATCTCTTAATTTTTAAAATTGAATTTGCTAGTAAAAATACTTAAGTATATCTTAGTAGTAATATAAAATGGAATTCATTAACTTTTGTTTTTATTCTTATTATATACATATTTTTATCCGTAAAGGCATACGAATTACAGATACATTTATTAGTGAATACAATCAAGAATAAAATTAAAACACTCACACAGAAAACTTTATCAAAATGCAACGCAATTTCACTTCCATTATTTAAATAATTAATACCTTAAATTTAAAAAAATCTAAGTGGGGTTATTCAGATTCGCGAAAACTTAATATTTTACAGCTTAACACACAATATTTAAATAATTCTGTGATCCCATTGTGTGCTAAGAATATTATTTTAGAAATACACCATAATGCGTAGTCTATAGGTACTCTTGTTTCAACCGAAAATGTCACCATTTTATCAAGAAATAAAAGATGCTTCGATTATATTGTAGCAATTTTAAAAATAATCTTTAATAAGTGCATGATCTTGATCTATAAAACAGAATGATACTAATTTATTATTAATTAACGTATTTTTGGGAGATATAGACAATTGTAATCATCATATTTATCCATAAAAAGGCAATAGAATGTAGACACTGTTGATTGTTATGCCAAAAAAAATTATAGTTCAAATTACAATCGCGAAAATTTTTTAATGACTTTAAATATTCTTTTGTAAGTATTCAAGGTCGACACTAATGCCCTAAAAGGAAATTTCCAAATAATGTGGTACCTTATTTTTGCATTAATAAAAAACTAACCGTCTTTGGCGACCAGCGAAATCATTTATATATGATTTCATGTTTTTGATTCTGTCGAATTGTCAGACATTAAAGCCATGTTATTTTACTTGATTTAAATATGCCCTATTTACTACGTGCATGAATTTGTATGACGGGTGTTAGACTTGACATTATAGCATTATTAAAAAGGTAAATGCATTGTTCATGTATCTTCTCAATTTCATGATTTTTTAACCACTCTTTATATGCATTTTGTAAACTAACAAGTCTTTAAAAAATATATTTTTTCTTTAGCCTTCAATAATGGCAGAAATATTTGTTGAAGAAAGGAAATTATTTAAATTGCTGGGGAATAATGTAATCTAATGGTTAAGGTAAGGCAAAATATATATATATAGTAATTAAAATAATGAAAATTACGTAATAGTTTTAATTTGTATAATTAAAAAGATATTTTAGTATTTTCAAGTGGGGTAAAATTCACTATTGTGCAATTATATATTTTTGGAAATTAGCCGAATTCAGGCAAAAATGCCGGAATTCAGGCGAATTATCAATTAATTAAAATTTCAAAACAATCGCTCGAAGGTTCACATTCCCATCCTTCAAGATATATATGTGCCAGTTTTCAGTGCCTATTGAGCCCCAACATGCTCATATAGAAACACACACATCCATTCATATTATTATTATACACAAGCGATCTTCTTGTTTTCTTTCAAAATTATCAAAAAATACATTTATGAAAATAAATTGTAAGTGTGATTTTAATGTAATTTTGAGCAAAACAGTAATCACAATGCAGAATAAAACCAGTGCCTTTATCCAACCATTCAAATAATATTTTCGTAAAAATATGCAAAAGATTGCATTATGATAAGAAAATAGAGATACACTTTCAAAGACATTAGTTATAAATTAAATGAATAGAAAGATTATGGAATATTTAATATTGCGATTTTACCAAGAAGCCCATCATAAAAATTCAGTCATTCCTGATTATAAAAGTACATGCATTCGTCCGTCTCTCTCTCTCTCTCTCTCTCTGTGTGTGTGTGTTTGTGTTTCTATGTATATAAAGCTATGATAAATCTATAGCACCATCAACCATGAAATTTCGTGGACAGTTAGGTTATATTCACATTCGTTATGTTAATTGAATAAACCTCGTAGCTCGAATTTCAAAATTTATTATAGAAACAAATTTTCTTTCATGTTTTGTGTTATTATGGATTCGTTTTCTTACGTATTTATATTTATTATAATTTCAAATAATAACAAATAAAGTATAACACCTTCGGAAAAAATAAACAATTGTCATTTTAAAGAAATGTATTTCGTTCCTTTTATATTAAATTTTGAATTTTGTGATCTTTTTTAATTAATTACATTTCTCGAAGTATCTGAAACAATGGGACTAAAAATCTTGCCTCCGATATTTTATTCCAGTTAATCTTTTTAAACTTTTGAGAAGATTACTCAAACATTATTTACGAATTAAAAATAAAAGAATCCAAAATGCATGTGCTCATTGATTTTTTAATTAATTGCTTTCACATGAATTCAACATTTTATATTCATGATTCATGGATAATTCTCCGAGAGATGTTTAACTTTACAATTGACAAAAGAGTCAATATTTTCTTAACTAGTCCACTAATGCTGAAAGAAAATTTATTTGTTTCCCGACATCTCAATGAATCAAATCATGAGTCATGAAAATTATTGCTATATTATTTAAATTTTAAGTCCATTTTTTGCAGCACACATTCTAATTTAATTTTTTCTCACACTTTTCAATTATTTATTTTGATTTTTATTGTCTATTTCTCAACAGGTGAAAGCAGAGAAAAGGAACAGACATTTTTACTTATTGTTGGGGAGTTTTTATAATTTTATGTTAAGTAATAATTATTTTGTTTTAACTGACATTCATCATGCCTTGTATAATATAGTGCAAGTGTTCTGTTATATTTGAATGCATTACCAATGGAAATAATACCGCATTTTAATATAATTAAAAATAGCTGTGAATATTTTATAAATCATGTTAAATCCAATAAATTATAAATCAATATAAATTTAAAATTGCTGAATTTAAAACGAAGTATGGATTTTAATATACAAATTTTATTGATTTTATTGATTACAAATTATATATGCTGTACTTATATGAACGAACAAGGTCAGTTTTATTGCATGGCACATAACTACTACTTCTACATCTCATCATATCTTCGTTCCTAGAACATATGTCGCTCCAAATTTATTTTGGATGGATATGATTGGAAAAGGATGATAAAAAGCTTTTTTTTGTTAATTTGAAGTGAAGTGACGAATGGGATGATTTTTAACAACATTTGAAATGAAAAAAAAAATTACAGCATATGGATTTCGTTATCATTAACTAGAAGAACACCAATGAATGTGTATTTAGATTTTTTTCGTAAGGCTTGCTTAGTATTTAGAGGAAAATGATCATTACGTTCGTAGTTGTGATTTTACACATAAAGTACCCAAGCACAGCAACGTGGGGCTAGGTAATGTAATAATGACACACACACACGCGCGAGCACACACATTCCATCCCGGGAGGCATAATTTTTGTACAAGCAAGAAGCGACAAGCGACGAGGTATGTCAATCTGCAACACGACACAAGAGCGAAAAGAGAGCCAAAATAATTTCCCCGATGATAATATACTGTGATATTCTGATAGAAAATTCTTTACACGTGTGGATTAAGATAAGAGAATTATAGGTATATTTTAAAAGAATTTGTTTAGATTGATAGATTTTTTTCTTCTTCAATTAAAGTGTGTGAAAGTGCAGATTTAAGTATTTTTTATAGAGCTCGTGGTGTATTAATTAAATAAAAAAGGTATAATTGGATCAGGACATAAGAGAACATTTTAGAATGAAGTTTATATGGGCTGAATTAAATTAAAACTTTGGAAATTAAATAGGGTTTAATTTAGATTTAAAATTATCATTACACACACACACACACACACACACACACACACACACACATATATATATATATATATATATATATATATATATATATATATATATAAATTTATATAGGCATATAAATTTTTAAAAAAATCTCTTTCAAATATAAATAAAAAGTAGAAATATTGAATCCCCTTAACAGTGAAACTTGTGTGTATGTGGCTAATGTAATGTAAAAACTATCCCAATTCAAAAGACATCAGCTCAGAATAAAGAAACAATATTCTTGAGAAAAAGAGATAACGTAAAACCTTCTCTAATAAGAATTTATTCCATTTACGTAATTATTAGTTTGCACCTTCACATCCTTAAATTTACTTCGTCGATAAGTCAGGTATCAAAAGAAACTAAGCCTTTAGGCATTTTAAACATGTTCAGGAAATTCTACTCTTTTATTACTAAATGTTAATGTAGATTATATTGCAAAATAATAGTCATAATGTCTGAAAATTCCAACTGTAAAATTTGAAATGTTTCCTTTCAAGTTTTAAAAATAATAAAACGAACTTTCTAAGAAGAAATAATTTCTTCAAATCAGAATCATATAACGGACTACCTCAAATAAAAATGAATTTCAATTGCAAATTATATCAACGTTTCTTTTTTCTATATTTAATTAAAATATTATCTTTTGTCAAATAAGGCAAAGGCAATTAACTGTTTTAGTTTCACAAATAAAGATCAAAGCTTACAGAATGAAACGAATTAGTTAAAAGATGATTAAAGAATTGTGTACTGTATTATGAAATTCAATTTGATAAAAACTGGTTCTGTATCTATTTACTAACGCAAGCGGATTTAAACGAATAAAATTGTTTTTCGGAAGTCATTTAATAAAGTATACATAATAATATGTATACGCTTTTAATGAAAAAATAATTAAAGAAACTTAAAAAAAGAAAGCTTTAACATAAGAAATAATAACACCAAAATTATGATATATTTATCATTTATTATCTCTTCAATTCAAAGGGATCATGCTTCTAAAGAAAGAAAAAAAATAATGTATTTTTGGCTGTAAATGAAGCATTTTTATGAAAATTGGGATTGAAAAAATATGTATACACCACATTAACGAAAACAATGTCAAAATATATTTTTATGCGCGAATATTAATTTTTTAATGAAACTTGTCAAAAATAATTTAACAGAGAAAAAAAATAAGGAAATTCCAGATATAACAGAAGCTTCGCGGTAATTTTACATTTATATAGAATGGATATATTTCTAATGATGCCATTAGGCTGCATGTTGTTTAATGTTTCTAAGCTTTATCTATCATTTAAAAGGTTTTTTACAAATTAAGTTTTCACAATTTATTTTTATAAATTATCTGTTATTAAAATGTTTTCATAAAGCCATTGTTCTTTTAGAATAAAATGGACAGAAATTATTTTATAAACGTTTTTATCAATTTTGAAAATGAGATTTTATGCTGGAATTCTCTCCTGCAATAAAATTTTTTGATGTTCATTAAATAAAAATTGCAAAATTTAGTTGAACCTCTGTCGTGTGTTTCAGAAAAGAGTATTTAAAAACATTTAGTTTCTCATTTTGAAAAATAATGATTCAACAATGATACAGAAAATGAAACATACTAAGACAGAAAAATTAGCCTTTTAAAGACCTACAATATTTCTAATGATTTTTTTGTATGCTCTCATATATACTTATAAAATTTTATGAATACATTTTTAGGAATTAATTAATTTTTTTTTTGAATTTATTTTCTTTCAAATGATAAATGAGGGGAAAAAATCAATCTCTGTTTCGCATCTTTTATTGCTATGATAAATACTTATTATTTTCAATCTGATATAATTACAGCGACAAATTTTTGGCATGCATTTATTTTTTAAATTTCACATTTTTTTTTTTGTTATTTTAAAAAGGAATTTGATGATCTTATTTTGCAAAGAACAAATGATATTATATTTGTAATATTGTCATTCCAGACCGAAAATAAAAATACAATCTTTACAAAAATTGAAGTTATAAAGGATAATTATTTTTAACATCTCATTCTAAACAGCTAGATCGAATTCAACCATATTGTTTACTTATATTAATAAAGAATTAAGAGAGAACGACGGAGTCAATTAAAATGTCCAATTAAAAAGCATTTTAATATTCAATAAAATATTTAAATGTTTAATTAAAAACTGTTTAAATGCCGAATTAAATGTACAATTAAAAATATTTAAATGTTCAATTAAAAACTGTTTAAATGTTGAATTAAGAATGCTCCTTTAATGAGAAATTAATGTTTTTTTATTCACTTTGTTGTTTTATACCAATTTTTTGTTCAAAATTGGATCTTTCTCGTATAAAACTAATTTGTTCTTGCATTTTTATTGATTATCCAAAATTTTATAAATATTTCAATGGACGCAGATGATTCGCAAATAAAAAAAAATTGTTATTCTTTTGCTAAGTAGAAATGAAATTTTGAACTATTAAGTTTTATTTCGCTGATATTTTTGCTTTATTTTTCAAAATATTTTTGACAACGCTTTTTATTTATTTTAAAAGAGCTCAAAAATTTACTTATTAAAAATAAAATTAAAGCCGATAAAAGATTTTGTGTATTGTAATATTTTATTTAAAATTAGCTTTTGAATTAAAAATAAGTTAATTCAAAAGGGATTGCATACGAACTTGTTGTGATTTCATCGAGTGTTAATCTTAAATAGAATCTTACGTTTCCAATCGTGAGGCATAATTAATGTTGATTTCACAACTATTGAAGAAGAAACAAAATTTAATGTAGTTTTATCAAATGCGTTAATCAACTAATTTAAATGTACTTTCCGTATTCAATTTGTTAGAAAGACAAAAATTTCGTCTCAAGTAATGTTGGTATTTCAGATATTTAAGTTAATACAATTCATATTTTGACGAGTACGAACTGAATTAGTATGTACTGAATAATATACCTTTTTCTAAACTAAAAACAAATTCTGAAATCAACTAACTATATATTTAAAAGCAAGTAATTCTAAGAATTCTAAGAATTGAAGGTTTTTTTATGTAATTAATAGCAATTATGACTAAAATACTTTAAATTTATCACTTTGATTATTTGTTGGAGACACCACGCTTTAGCCATGCCAATATCCTTATTAATGTAATACAAAACTTTAAAAAAAAGCATGTCTTTAATTTATGACAATAAAAAAATCGCCATAAAGGGCTAATATTTATTAATTAATTTTCAATTTTAAATCATAGAAGCGTTTTCCATTATGCAATACCTACAGCTTTTGATATATTGTCTAGACGTGACGTATTTGTAAAATATGGCAAACTGTATACTACATTAATACCCAATTTTAATTATTGGAAGAGAATAACTAAACAAATATGATTTCATTTTTTTGAAATTATATTATTAAATATATCAATTCCTAAAACAAATTCTATGTTCTTACCATTTTTAACTCCACCCTTTCCCTTTGAAAAAAAATTCACAATACTTTTTTGAATCTAAAATATTTCTGATGCCGCGCATGATTCCACTGAATGTTAACAAAAAAATTACTGACAAGTGAAACTTATTCTTAAATAAATGTTAATGAAAGCGAAATAAATGTTCTTCCTACGTATTATTTTCTAAATCCGTAAATCTATTCAGGAAATTCTCAATATATAGAAAAAAAAATCAGCATGATTTCTTTTTTTTTCTATGAATACATTCAAAACTGATTCTGACTTCATTCTGCTGATATCGATTAATGTTTGAAGAAAAATAAATAAGGAAGATTAATTGCTTTTTCAAAAACTTTATTCTTTTATTGGATATACAATATTTTCACTTTTTTTCAAAACTCTGACTCATTAATTCGATTTCAATATTTCCACTAAAATCTAATAATAATTAATAAAATATTTTTAAAAATATTTGCAATGAGTTTCTTTTAATTTTTTACTGTGATTTTCCAAGAATGAATGAAAAAAATAATAAATATATTTCATCATTATTCATGTTTAAGCATTTTTTATATTGATTTATGATTTCTTTCTATTTCAATTTTTAATGTTTCCAGTGAAAAACAACCAACAGAATATTATTAAATATTATTTGAGAGCGCAAAATATTTATTTATGATTCATTTTTTTTCTTTTATTAAAGTTTTGTTTTTATTCTATGATCGAACATGGTACCCAAATCATTATATTAATATTTATTTTTTTATAAAATAATTTTGTGCAATCTTTCGTAAACTATTTAATGGATTGAAAGTAATGTCTCCTGAATTATTTGTCCATTAGAAATTTTCATTGCCATTAGATATAAGGTATTCGAACTCATTTCAACATTGATGTCTTTATTTGTTGTATTATATATTTTAGTTTGTATTTATTTGTTTGAGTTGTTAAATACTTCATTTCTAATAAGGATTTTATGTTTATTAAATACCAACCGCATTTAAAAATCAACTAGCTCACTAGGATTAATACTCGCTCAAGTTTGCATTTAATTGTATTATGTAACTTGGTCATAGTTTTAACAAAATAGTTTTACATTTCAAATGTTGAACATATAACTCAATATTTTAAAGCCTCAAACCCTTCTGTTCGTTGTACCATGATTTTCCTTTTTTTTTTTTTTTTTTTTTTTTTTT
>JAPMOR010087037.1:417360-445497 GCA_026543865.1 Argiope aurantia
TTCGTAAATAACGCCATTTTAACAAATGGTTTAATTTCAAGCATTTATGAATATTAAATATAGACTCCATTCTTAAAATCGACCGAATATTCTCAAGAAACAAAGCGATCTTTGATAATCACAGTAAGCATTCAAACTCATTTCTTTTGAAATTGTCACCAATAGATTTCTGAATAATAATTTCTTCGATTTCATATTTTCATTTGAATTAATATTAATTGAAATTTAAATAGCTATTATAAATTATTTATAAAACTTCAAGTGATTTGAGAAGACAAAACTCTTAAGAGATGGCCTCAAATTCTATATTAGAGGACAGAGCATTTTCACTTCATCATATGTCTGGCGTAAAGAAAAATGTCTTGTATTACTTGTCGCGGATGCATGTTCTGAAGAAATTAATGAGTGATTATCAAGTAAAAGATTAAAAAAAAGCACATTATTCAACCTTTTTAAAAATATCTGAGCAATCAATAGCTTTCAATAACAGATGAAAGATTTTTATTTTATTCAGTACACTTTAACTAATTAATTAATCCATCAGCTGCCGGATACGTTCTGAGAGGAGAAGAAAGAATCTTATTATAAGAGAGGATATGCTGCTATTTGATTTTCTTGAATCAAAAGGTGTTCGATTCATTTAACATTCTTGCATTTGTCTAAAATATTAATGAGGGATTTAAAAAATCTAAAAATACTAACTTTCTCTTCTAAAATATTTGGGAATTATTACCTAAAATCTACCTATATATTAAGAAAGCAAAGTCAGAAGTGCGCGAATCAATAAGTGCGTAATTTATAACCAAATGATATTTAGCGTTTTCATCTGTTATTAGAACTAATTCGTTGATGGAGTTCTAGATTTCGAAAAAGTTCATGATTGATAATGCGATTAAATTTTCACTTCTTCATACATGAAACACAGATAAAGTATTGAATTCTATTCGAACTCTAGATTTTTAGGAATTTCTGAGTTCGAAAAACACATTTTTGGTATTATGTCTGTGTGTTCTATCCCTAACAAATATAACTCAAAGTTAGACGAATACATTTTAATATACGGTCTTTACAATAAAAGTATCAAATTTAGAGCAAAATGCATTAAGAGAAAATCTCTTTGCCAAGCTTTTCAAAAATAAATTAAGACGATAACTACAAAACGAAGAGAGCTTGGCGGATAAAATCCGGTACACAAATTCAACATCTATAGTGTAGATCCAATTAAATCTTGAGCTAATTCTAACAAGTGTTTTGTATCAAAGTTTCAATTGGTTCGTTAAAACGCGTCTGAAACACAAATTCGATTTTCGTTCATTTTAAACTGCATGCTAGGGATTAATTGCTAAAACATTTGCCACAAATCAATAAATATATTCAGTTAAATAATTCATATAATTCATAGTTCAGATGATTCGAATCAAAAGTTAATATTTCATGATTATAGTTTGACAGTGCTATGAAAGGCATCTTCTGAGATTACACCCTTATTAGAGAATGTACGACAAAAATTTGAGGCTACCACTCCCACTGGTTTTATTAAGGAGTACAAGATTTAATACAACGTTTTTGTAAACTATTTCAATCTAAATACAAGGAATTTCCAAATTTCTCAATAAATTATTTTATAAATACTGCAGCAGTATATTTCAATTTTTAATTGAAAAAAAATGTATTTTTAATACTGTTTAAATGAGGAGCATAAATTTCATATAATTTTATTGGATTAGTATTAAAAATATGCTACTTTATTTCACATTAAAATGATTTTTTTTTATTATTTATAAATTTGTAACAAAATCAATCCGCGTACTCAAATGTTTGAATTCCTTGCCGATCGTTTCGATTTCTTTTATGAAACCATTGATTTTAATACCGAATTTAAGTATTTTATTATTTTATGACTAATACGAAGTTAAAAAATTTAAGAAATCTATTGGAATGAAGCATCTTAATTCTCAAACATGGTCAAATGATGATCACACACACTCAAGCGCTCGTGACTATGGAAAACAGCACATATAAAACGAACCCTTTATCATATATGAAATAAAATAAGATATTAACTTCAGAAATAATTTGTATTAAAACCTCTTAATAACAAAAGAGCATAATCAATATAATTACTCTGGAAAAAACTGTTTTCAGAAACCAAAACCGCATTTATTTTGAAAATTTAGATGTTTCCTACACGCTTACTACATTTTAAATATATCAATCTTTATCAAAGAAAAATATTTCGTCAATTAAAAATATCTTTATTCTGGGATTAATATCAAAATGTATTTCGAAGATTACTCGATGAATCCGTCTTTTAACTGAAACTACATAAAGAACCAATAAAATCGGATGATAGGGATTTTATACGTTAAAATTCAAAATGATCAAATAAAAAGTCTTTCCAGTATTCCGAAATGAGATTTAATATTTGTATTTATCGAAAATAGGTATTTTCTTTTTATTCTAATGCTTAAATCTTTTGAAATCATCTATGATTTTACATGCTTTTGTGTTTCCTTCTCTAAGCTCCTACTAAATCATCATTCCTCTTTCCAGAATAAATGGCATATTTTAAAATTAAAGTCTGAAAGGATCAAGATTTTATTAAAGTAACGCCATTTTAAATTTTAATAATCTCTTCCAAGTAAAATTACAGACTTGCAATAGCTCTTATTTCAAAGTTCCGATATCGACGGTAAATTTAACACAAATTAATTCGAGACGATTTGTTTTGATGAAATGAAACAGATATTCAGCACATAAACAGTAATCCTTAATTTTCGTAGCACTAGTCAAATTATTTCCAAGGAAATATAGCTTTGTATTTAATTAATCTGATTTTTATTATCTCATCTATTATACATTTTCTCACTTATTTTCCTTTACATTGAAAATATTCTTGTTAAATATCCACCGAATTTCGATGCAAACGAAACCATCATAGTTTGTGCATTAAAAAATTAATTATTCTAGTAAAACTTGCACTTATTTAGGAATGTCGTGAAATTAGAAAAATGCTCTTTATTCGCCATTTCAAGCATGTATAGAAGTTTAATAAATTTATACTTTATACGTAGTCAATTTATAAATTCTTTGTATTTGTTATACGGACTTTAAAACTCATTCTTAAGTATATAGAAATGAAAGTGTTTTGAATTAAAGGTATTAAACTCTAAAGTGTTTTCATCAGCTAAGGCCATACTTCCCATGAATAATTAGAATTAAAAATAAATATTTCATTTATTTGTTTCTTTGTTTCTTACTTTAAACTTTTGAAATTATTAAATTATTTTCTATGTTGAAGTTTAGAATTTAGATTCACAAATACGTAAAACTATGTTACGTTCATGAAAGCCTTGATATAATTAAATTCGAAGATATTAAAATACACTTTTGATGTCTTTTCTTATATTTGTGAGAGAAAGGTTTAAATTTGATGTCTCAAGTGAAAGTTTTAACCCTTAACTGGAGACGTGAGACCGCTAGCGATGGATTTTCGGTCACCCCTATTTTATTTTTATCTCAATTGAATGGATTGACCCTGTAGCTTCTTGATTTGTGACCTTCAATACACATGTATTTTTTCAATCTATTTCAGCGGATTTTTTTTTAAAATAATTCAGTCATTTCTTTGAGTGCGGTCTCTAAGACCGCACCTCCCTGTTAGTGTCCTAGGGATAAACAAGGCTTTGCAGATGGCGCTAAAACTTGGGCCCCGAAATATCATCCAATTTACTGATCCTATTACGAAGCAGTGCTCCAAACACTTTAAAATGAAGCAGAAAGGGATACGGATAATTGTAGAGAAGAGTTTTTCGATGAAAGTTCACGTTCAACTGATTCTGATATGTATGTTCAAACATAATTAATTTTTCTAATTATAATGTATTTTGAAAAATTTATAAAATATATTAATATACCAAGTGATATCTATACAATATTTAGAGGTTGATGTTTATACTAATTCTTTACCTGTATGTTTAAAATGCCCTAGAAAACCGTGCTATGAAAGTCACACAAGACGATAAAAAATGACAATTTTACCCATTGTCATTTTTTAATTTTTCATATAATTGTTGAATTTTTCATTATATTGATTATATATTCATATATTCATTATATATACTTCTATATACATTCATATGCGGTTCAAATAAATTTGATTTTAAAGTAAAAAGTAATATGTTTTTTCAAGAATATTATTTATTGTAACATGTAATTTGAGAAAAAAATGTATGTTCCAACGCATTTACTTTATTCAATGATAATAAATTTTAAAAATTTCTAAAACATATCTATATATCAAGAAAAATATCTGCAAAATATACTGGCAGCTTTTCATACTAATACATTCATTAGAAAATTTAATTTAGGTGTAAATGAAATGCGGGCTGGTAGACCGCATCTCCCCAGTTAAGTCTAAAATTTCACCTCCCTAGTTAAGGGTTAATAGACCCTCGACTTTATGAATTTTTTCCTTCATTAAAACGTCTCTTTGATGGATAGTAGAGGTTAAGTATTTTTTAATTCAAACTTATCGCAGGTTGTATAAATTTGTATTATCTTAGTTATTATCCACTCAAGAAAGGTGAATGTTGTAAGCAATTAAACATAAAATAAAATTAATGAAAAATAGTTTTTTAAATATGTTACTAGAAAATCTCACATTCCGTATGCAGTGCAATTTCTTCTGTAAGGACGGTCGCATTGGAAACTCATAACTGCAGCGCAAGTTTTTTTTTCTCCCTTTCTCTTCTCTTGTATTGTTATTGGTCGTTTGCTCTTCTCTCCAATTATCTCATTGTGGCAATTTTCTTCATTCGTACTTGGTTCCAATGCTAATTATGGATCTACAATGTGGTCAAAAATTTCAAAAGGAACAAAATGTGAGAGTATCATTCGAACATTATGAAATTTGTTCACTGTAACCGTAACCCAGAGATCTTTATAACTTTTTATTATCGCAAACTCTATTGCATGCATTCATATAACATAATCTCAAATTTTCTTTGGACTGGTTGAGTAAATAGTACGCTAGTATTTTATATATCGGTGAAGTCTTTTCATGAGCCCTTCTATATTTTCGAGATGTGTTTGAAATATTAACAATTCTCATAAATGTTCTATTTGGGAAAAAAAATCTCAAGAATTGAATTTCTAAATCATATATTCAATTACTCTATTTAGTCATATTATTACAAGTCGCAGAATTTTATGCTTACGCTTCAACATAATTACTTTTAATAATGCATTTTTTATAATCATTTTCTAGTTTTGATTTAAAAATTTTTGCATTTCAAAAAGCCATTTAAATTTATCATCTAAAGTTCATATATCACTTTTTTACACATCAGATAAATATATTTTTAAAATTATTCTTTAGTAAAATTTCAGAATATAAAACTATATTTCCAAAATACCTAATTATTTATTGGTAAGTAAAAAGTAGAAATATTTAAATGCTCATATAATATATAAAGCTACAATATCCAGTGAAAAAAAATGTAAAATTACTTCTCATCTACTTTTAATAACAAAACAATCATACGAACATTTTCCACTTTTGGTTTTTTATTCCAAATTTTGATACTGATTTGAAATTTATTGTAAATTAAATATCCTAAATTTCATATATCTACTCCCTCCCATTAATGTTTTGAAGCAAAATCTTCATACAAGCACAGATTAATTTATAAATTCATTATATCTTTCATAGGGATTGTTCCAAATTTTGGTGGAACGCATCATTTAGTGTAAATAATGCATAATATTTCAAATTATGCCCATCTCTTTGGACATCATAATTAACATGTTCATCACTTGGGAGTTAGAATTATACTCACTGACTACTTCAAAAACCTTACAAGACAATTGCATTATTTACACTAAACCCTATTACAAGTGTTTTAATTAACGAAAATCAATAAGAAAATGATTTCTGTTATTTACCGAGTGAGCATTAACCAGTTTAGTTGAAACTACTATACGATAACAAAATCCGAGAATATACTTATTATCTAGTTCCTTCTTATTTTCATACTTAATAGTATAATTGTAAAATTGTAGCATTTTGTAGATTAATCACTATTCATTTTATAAACATATATTAATGATTCTAAAATCCATAAGGAAATAATTTCTGCTATCGGTGAAGTGAGCATTAACGGGTTTTGCCGAAACTACTATATCATAATAGAACCCGAAAACATGAATATTATATCATTCCTTCTCATCCTCGTTCTCCTTATGGCAACCTGCAGAATATTAATTGCACATAATTTGAGAAATATGTGTTGATGATTCATTTCATCCATAATAAAATTATAAACGTATACAACATTTCTTTTTGGGTGAGTAGTAGTTAAATTATATAAAATTCCCTTAAAATATATTTTAAATCTTAATTGATTAACAGTTGTTTATTATCTAAATAGATGACAATTTCCGTTTTAGGAATGTGGTTTCTTATAGATTCATTTAGAAATCCACAAACTGTTTGGTGTTTATGGATTATATGTATTGACTCATACCATTTGTGAATGATCTAATATAAGTTTAAAAGTTACTGAGAAGTGATAATTCGATTCCCAAATCGCATACGTGTAAGACAATAAACATTTCTGAGGAGACAGTAAAAATATAATAAGATGTAATTCAAAAAGATTTGAGAAAAAAGTCCTGTAGCATTTCATCCATAGTTTTATGTGTGAACATTTAATGATTGTTATAGAGTTTCTTAGAAAACGGGATGAATGAATTAAAGAAAGTTATAGTAGTTTTTCTTCAAATCGCATATCCATTCATAGCAACAAAAAAAAATCCAACAGCAAGAAGAATTCAGCTATAAAAAAACTGAGAAATATGTTAGGAAACAAAACGAGTAAATTAAGCATTCTTTTTTTCATACCTATTATATAAAATCTTAGATTCATATTAAAATTTCAAAAAAAACAGTGCATTTCACATAAATGTGAAAGATTACTACAGATTGTACCATTTCCAATGAAAGAATATATGTTTAAATTTTAAATGATTTTTAGCGCCTCCTAGCAAAATAAACCATCTAACAAATTGATATAATTTCTAAAAAATACTACGAGTGAAATAAACAAGAATTAAAATATGCAACTCCAGATGAAAAACTCTAAAGATTTATTTTTAGTTGAAGGAGTCTATACAATTCGATAATAAGCATATGTTTTAAGCATCCAATGTTGAACTGACTGTTGGATTTCTTCAATTAAATTTCTCCATTCTATTTTGTATTGAAGAAAGCAACAAGGAAAAGCATTAGTAACGATGCCTGCTCTGAGGCTAGTCCTCCCTTGTGTAATGCCAAAAATAGAATGTTCTTGGGAGAGACATATTTTCTTTTATCAGAGTAATTCAGGGACCGGATCCTCGAAGGACTTGTGTCACTTTCGTTTATTAGAGCTTCATCTATGAATACTCAGGCGGCTGGCTTTTGAAGAAAAGGAATTCAAGTGAAATGTAATCTAGTTTCTTGTAATATAAATAAAAATAGGATTGGATGAATGAAAAATAAAATAACACAGCAATTAACCTGCAGATATGTCTGACATTTCAGTGTTTTATTAGCGTTATTTTTAAGAGAAGATATTCCTTATTCACAAATATTGAATGGTAAAACAACTGGGATTAAACAGCAAAACAACATATTTTTTATGATACATTTTTTGAAAAATGTTGTATATGCATATCATATATTTTGCATCATGATTAGTTTTGGAGAGCATACTTATTTCCATATCAATAAGAAGATCCTATGTTCTTGAAATGATAGTTCACGATATCATCCCCTCTTATAAATATAAACAAATTAAATGCATTATTTATTCTTTCATTTTTTTTTTATCAAACGTCTCATTATTAGGTATCACAGTAAGTGTCGCAAAGAATTTTATTATTTAACAATAAAAAAACCTTTGAAATTTGAATTGTATTTGCTTGAGATGCTTATTATATCAATATTTTGTAAAACTCCTGCCAAAGCGTTCAAGCTAAAGTGTTCTGTGAACGGTTCCTTTTTGAAATTCTAGATACGGGGTAGCCATAAAATAACTTTCCCTCTTTGGAGGCATCTGTAGCTAAAACGACTGAACGAAATGAAACCGCATTTCATATACAGACTGTGGAAGGCATGGGAAGAATTCTGTAGGAAAAAAAGTGAGTACTAAAATTTTTTATAGGGAAAATATTAGCACTGTGAGAGTACAATTATAAATGAATGTATGCAATTCACAGAAAAAAAAGTTATTCATGAATATTATTGTCACCTGGACGCTGCACAACAGTTACAATATGCTGACCTTCCGTAAGTACAACATGTTGCAGCATATGGTGTATGACGTTCTTTACTACGGCGTATAAACTCTCAGTTTCAAATTTCATAACATCCCGTCTTATTTTCTGTTTCCAGACATGCATGTTTGCTTAAAAGCAGCCACGACATTGCACTGTATAATATAGAACAATTTCACCAGTGAAGCATGAGGTAAGGCAGGGCCCATATTCAGCACACATCAACAATCAATCTCGAACAACAGTCAAAAACACATCAAAAAATAAGAATGAACATCTAACAGGTTGTTTGATCTTCCCTTTTTACAAGAAATGCATCTCTTTCCTGTCACGCACGCTTCAGAAATTTTACATTATCCATCTCGATATGTAAATTTCCTCATTCGTATGTGACCGCAGCCACAGTATTTCACTATTGGTACTAATGTCTTCAGCAAAATTCATCTTATCATGTTTTGCACAGTCCGTATATGAAATGTGACTCATTTCGTTCATTCATTTTAGCTGCAGATGCCGCCAAACAGGGAAAGTTATTTTATGACCAAACTGTATTATGATTATTGGTGTAAACTATTGCATCTATGCAATTATTTTTTTTTAGTATGTTAACTCAGTAGTGATATCTCTAATGACCATGTTTCTTTAATATTGCCTTGGGTGAATCTATGCGTTACTGAAATCAATTCATCATGGCTATTCATGCGTTTTTGAGACAAGGTTTTGAAATAGTTACGGCACAGTAATTTGAAGCAATGTATCTGACTGAATGAGAACTACTGTTCATCTTATAACTTGATTATATTACCATTGCGGAATGTCTCATTATAGCAAGTCCCAAGCAGTAAGCGCATCAATCATGTTATATATTTTCGCATGAGAAAGGGATCATTTGTCTGCTCAAAATCAAAATCAATTGCCATTTGCTCAGGCGAATAGTGACTTTTTTACCTATACAAAGATATATAATTTTTGACTCAAAATTGGCTGTATACAGAATTTTTGAATCATGGAAACATGACGATATATCAGTCTGTTATGAAACATTCTTCTTTTAAAACATTCAAGTTATGATATGGATACAATAACCCATTCAATATTTAGTCATTAAATAGCATTACCTGTTTTCGATCCATCCCAAAAAGTGTGTACCTTTATCGGTAATAAAAACTTTACCTAATTCACGTCAGAGGAATCAACCACAACGATAATAATTGATTGTTTAAATAAGAGATTTTACATTCTTATATTTCAATACTTTAAATAAATTAATGCTTTAACTAAATTAAGTTCGTAATAAAATAACGTTAAAACATTTATATTTTCAAAAAAAGGAAGGCAGAAAGATGAGCACCCGATTTCAAATGAAAAATGCATAAAAGAACAGTACATGAGTGGCAATGGAAAATTTATCATTTTTTAGCAATTTTGACTTATATCATTCTAACAGTTTTTTGATTTCCGAAATCGGAGTATAGTTGATACAGTTGTACGCGGAAGATACTTTGCTAGTGGAACGAACTGGCCCGCCATTTTATCTTCGCTCCTCCCTACGCATGGTGGTAAAAATTCAATACAGACCTTAATTGACTGATCACTTCTTTCTTGACTGCCTGCTGGTGCAAGTATATCTTTCGTCAAAGATGGAATATGTGGATGACAATTACAAATATGTATATATATATATATATATATATATATATAGAGAGAGAGAGAGAGATAGTTGCGTGCTTAGTTAAATGCGCACTGTATAATTAAATGCAAAACACGTTTCCTTTAAATACATTTACTTACACCCTCACACTGCACGATTCCTATGTTTATAGCAAAATTTTTTTACAAATCTGCAATTTAGACTCCAAAACCTGTACTGAATTTTATCCGTATAGCCTTTTCGCTTTGTTTTATCATATTAACTTATAATAGGACAGCCAAGCAAAAGACCTATGAAATAATTTTGGATCAAAATTTGTGAGAAATCTGCAAATGAGCTGTTCAAGACTCTATGCTAAATATAGTTTTTTTTTTTAGCTATCTTTTTGAGTTTTCGAACTCACAAACAAATAGACATAATTTTAAAAATATGTTTCTTGAATGTGGAAAAAAGTATAGAATTGTCGAAATCTGTGATTCAAATATCTCTATGTTTGAAACACTTATTTCATAAACTGGAAACTGTTAACGAAACATTATTCATTTCAAATCTTTATTTAAGTATCACCCCTATTAAAGAATAAGACCCTTAAATTAAAAAAAAGAGACAATTTTTTAAAGACCACTCCCGCTGGTTTTATTAAGAAGAATAAAATTTAATACAATTTTTTTGCATTCGATTTCTATAACGAGAAATTTCAAAATGTCTTCGCAATAAAATAATAAGTATTGTGATAGTATATTTCAATTTTTAAAAGAGAACAGAAGTTTCACTATACTTATTTTTGATGTTATTTTATCCAGAAATATTAATTGCATACCCTATGATTGAATTAAAATTGAAACCATGTTACTTTATTTCATTTTGAAATGATTTCTTTTTTACCTTATTATAATTCCTGAAATAGAATCAGTCTTTGTTGCTTTAGTGATTTGATTCTCTGCAGATCCTTTCAATTGCTCTTTGATTTTCATTCTTAATTGATACAGTTTCAGATTTTTTGACTAATATATAGTTTTAAAACTGTTAGAAGTCTATTTGGAATGAGGTATTTTAATTTTAAAACATAGTAATATGATAAGGGATAACAAACACACACACATACACTGACGTGCGAGCGGGCGTGACCGTGGAACACATCACGACTGATGTAAAGAGTTTATCGTATATGAAACAAAATAAAACATTGATTTCAGAAATAATTTGCATCAGAGCCTAGAAATAATAAAAGCGAATTATCAGTGTGACTTGAAAAACAGTTTTGGAAAATAAAACCGTTATTATCTAGCCAAATTAGATGTTTACCATACGCGTACTACTTATTAAATAATCCGGCGTTTTCCAAAGAAAATATTTCATAAATTAAAAATGTCTTTATTCTGGGATTAATATTCAAACGTATTTCAAAGATTATTTGGCGAATCTGTCTTTTAACAGTAATATCATAAAGTAACCAATAAAATCGGATCACAGGGATTTAATACGTTAAGATTCAGTATGAATAATTAAAAATTCTTTAACACATTTCAAAATGAGATTTAATATTTGTGTTTACCGAAAATAAATCTTTTTATTTCATTTCAATGCTAAAATCGTTTAAAAGCTTAGATGTTTGTGCATGAATTTGTGTTTCCTTCTCTAGGTAATTATGTATGCTCCTACAAAATCATTATCAGTATTTTCATAATAAGTGAAATATTCTAAAATAAAATATGAAAAAACAAGATATTATTAAAGTAACAACATTTAAAATTGTAAGTTTATTTTCCAATTACAGACTTGCAATATCTTTTATTATAAATTTTCAATATTTATTAATTTTAACTCGCATTATTTCAAGTCCATTCGTTTTGATGAAATGAAACATATATATTCAACATAACAAGTAATCCTTAATTTTCAAAACATTCGACAAATTATTTCTATGACTTTTCCAAGGAAATATAGCTTTTGATGATGTGTTTTAATTAATAATATTTTTATTATCTTACTCTATTACACATTTTTCTCGCTTATTTTCCTTTACATTTAAAATATTTCTAGCGTTAAATATCCGCTGGATTTCCAGGAAATGAAAATTTTATAGTTTGTTCATTAAAAACATTAATTAATCTAGTGCATCTCTCAGAAATGTCATGAAATGTGAAAAATACTCTTTATTCGAGTTTTCAAGCATGTAGAAAAGTTTTCTAAATTCATATTTCATACGATGTCAACTTTATAAATTCATTGAATTTGCGATACAGACTTTAAAATTTCCTTCTTAAGTTTGTAGAAATGAAAGTGTTTACATGGTATTACATTTTTATTATTATTTTATCAAACAAGGCCAGACTTCAATACAATAATTATAATTAATAAAATATTTAATTTATTTGTTTCTTTACTCCTTACTTTAAATCTTTGAAATTATGAATGATAGTAAATTATATTCTAGGTTGATGTTTAGAATTTAGATTCATGCACACATAAAACTATGTTGCGTTCATGAAAGTCTTGATATAATTTAATTAAAATATATTAAAATATGCGTTTGATGTCATTCATAAACGAAATAATTAAATTCAATGTTTCAAGTGAAAGTGTTAATGGATCTCCGACATTCTGAATTTTTTCTTTCATTACTGAATTATGTCCCCTTAATAGTAGAGATAAAGTATTCATTAATTCCAACGCTTTGGAGATTGTATAAATGCCTATTATTTTAGTTACTACTCATTCATGAAAGAAAAATGTCTTTAGCAATTAACATTTCACATTTTTTAAATATAATAACTCATAACTCTCAATTTCCATTGCAGAAATCTGAATATCATTATAAATACGATATAATATTTCATTTCAGAAGAATTTTAGTAATAATTTGTTTAGTAGTTTCTTCAAATTAGTCAAAAACCTATCATGAGGAAACAGAACCAAAAATCCTGCTTATTATGTAATGCATTCTGATCCTCGTACATCAATTGGCAACTTGCAGCAGATTAATCGCACATCATTTTAGAAATGTGTATTGATGATTCACTTCTTCAATAGTAAAGTTATAAACCTGTACTTCATTTCATTTTGGATGAGTCGTAGCTAAATTTAAAAAAAAAAAGGTTGAGCTAAAATACCGAGTTAATTGAGACTTTAGCCTCTTGGCTGCCTTAGAATTGTTCATTATCTAAATGGATGGCGCCTTCCATTTCAGGAATATGGTTTCTTATAGATTTAATAATAAATCCATAAATTACTTTGTAGATTATGTTTAAATTCTGTACCGAGTTATATCGCTTGAAAATGATTTAATATCAACTTAAAATTTACTGAGAAGCGATGAATCGACTCAATCATGCCATACGGGTAAGACAATAAGCATTTCTGAGGAGAAATAAAAATTATAACGGCAAGTAAGATTTAATGTTCTATAATTCCGTTGCATTACATTCATAATTTTAAGTGAGACCATTGAATGATTAATACAAAAGTTTCTTAGAAATCGGGATAAAAATAAATTAAAGCATGCTGTGGTAGTTTTTCTGGAATTTGACATTGACATTATTAGTAAAAAAATCTTTTAGCCAGAAAAATTTAGCAATAAATAAATGGAGAAATTTTAAAATAAAATAGAATAAACTAAACATTTTTTCCATATATGCTATATAAGATTTTAGATCAAAAATAAAACATGAAAAAACAATTAGTGCATAAATATCAAAAAGATTACCCCAGATTATACTATTTCTAGTGAAAGAACAGATTTTTAATTGTGTATGACTTTTAATACCTCTTAGTAAAACAAACCCTCTACCAAATCGAAATTTCAAAAATACTAGAAATGAAATTCATTGGAATAAAGATGTGAAATCCGAGACGAAAAATTCTATACTTATTTTTAGAAGAAGGAGTCGATACAATCCACTAATGAGCATATTTTAAACATCTAACGCTGAATCGACTGTCGGATTTCTTCAATTCAATTTCTCCATTCTATTTTGTATTGAAGAAAGCAACAAGGAAAAGCATCAGTAACGATGTCTGCTCTGAGGCTAGTTCTGCTCTGAGGCTAGTTTCTTTACATACATGAAGATATTTCATTTGTAGACTCGAATTAATTGCATGCAGAATTTTTGAATCATGTAACCATGCATGAGTCTTTTCCAGTAAAAATATTCGTATTGAAGAGATTCAAGAAATCATATGGGAACAAAGGACCATTCAATAATTAGCCATAAATAGCATTCTTTCTTTTCGACATCTTCTAAAAGAGCAAGCACATTTCTTGGTAGTAGAACCTGTATGCAATTCTCTCTAGTTTTAAACCGCCAGAGGAACAACTATTGCTTATAAAGAAGTTTTTTATTCTTGTATTCAAGAACGATAAGCGTTTCACAGAAAGTTTTAAAAATGCTAAAAGATAAGAACTCAACTAGTAATGGACAATTTATCAATTTGTAGCATTTTTGATTAATATTATTTCAATAGCCTTCTATTATCGAAGGCACTCAAAGTCTGAGTATAGTTTATATATATAGCGCAACTATTGATTTTGGGGAAAAATATACCCAATATTTGATATGAATAGAAATATATGCATCTTATTTTCATACTAACTTCTATGCGTGGTCCAAAACTTCTTCTACAGAAGTTGCTGTATACTACTGTATATAAAATTTCAGCAAATTAAAAAAGAAAAAAAGTCTGAGGTATCTGCAACATTTTAAAATTGAAAAATCGTCATTTTCCTTTATTTGAAATAACATGTTTGTTAATAAGTAAATGTCAATGTGTTTAAATTTAGTTAATAAAATGCCTTTTTTTTAAAAAAAGTTAAAGAATAGCATATACAGTTCTTTAATATGATCTGATGAATATATAATTTTAAATATAGTAACGATTTTAAAGCAATCTCGTCCATATCACTAAGCCGAAAATGATATTATCATTATTAAAAAAATACTGATTAATGCAAAATTATTAAATTTTAAATAATTTATTTATTAAAATATTAAAACAATAAACTTACTTTATCTGTATGAATGTGGGCGTGACACTTCATTTACAAATTTTTAGTTCCTTATCATTCTTCCAAAAATTGCAGAAACATATAATATTTAGATTTTACTACATTTGTCATCAAAAACTTAATATAAAAGTGACTTTTTTTCATCCAAAACCTAACCCGAGGAACTCCCTAAAATATTGTTTATTATAGTTCAAGCGCCCCTGATTAATTCGAAAAAAATTCGTTCAAAATTACAAAAGGCAATAACATTGTCAATGTTCATTTGAAATCTTCTGTTATGTGATTTGAACTCATTAATTATAGTTCTTCTTAAAATGCAATTTGAAATTTCTTCAAAAAACGAAATGCATTGGTATTAGATCCATAAATTGTATCCATGTTTGTCATAAAACAAGGATATTTCATGCTGCTTCTTTGAATTCTGGTAACCTCTACTTACAAAAAATGCATCAAGACATTGCAATAATCATGAAGATTTAATCATCCTAATGCACTGTCCTATCGTTATTTCCAAACACATAATGTAAATCGTGACATATATTCTTATTGTTTATGCAAACAATTTATAATAGTAGATAATTCTCAAAGGTAGGAAATGTATTCCACAAGTTGATATACCATCCAACAGATCTGACATCTGGAAACTCCACAACAAATTCAGCTTTTAATCGGATACTATCACGCGAATAAAAGCTGCCATTATGAAATTTGGTTGATAAATTTCTATGATGAAATATCTCATTACCATAGAAAATGTTAATTATGAATGTTAAAAAATATGGTACGAATTAATTAATTCATAATTTTATTCCAATACTATTAGATTTTGTTTTTGTAAAATGTAGTTTTCATATATTTTATCATTTATTATGAAAAATATTTTTATTTATTTGTCATAAACTTTCGGATGTCTTTTTGATATAGTATATCTTGCTTAGAAAAATCATTATATTCAAGGAATTTTTTTCAGTACTAAAAATAGTTTTAATTAATTAAAAAAAATTAGAAATATTATTATTTTTTAATAATTAAAAATATTTTTGATTTAAATATTTCATCATTAAGTAAGAGCTTTATTAACAGACTTACATATTTTAACAAATTACATTTCCTTTTATTTGTTAATTAATCTTTCTTGCCACTTTTTGTACTTTTTCAGGAAGAAAATTATTAGAAATATGCCTCTTGCATTTGGTTTCAAATTTTCCAAAGTTCCACCATGGCTGCATACAAATATCTTAAGTCTATCTTTAAAAGTTCTTTCATTGGATAATATGAAATTTATGTGTCTGGGAGTCAGAATGCTCTTCGACTGCAAAATCAACTTTAAGAGGAAACAACATGTTGCTATCAAATATTCATATGTCTGCATTTATATCGGGGAAAAATAAATCTCTAGTTTGCTTAAAATCAATAAATCAACTATTTTAAATGCGAATATGAATATAAGAAATGTCATCTCCTTTTACAGTCTACAATATTATAAAAATTTTCTTTCTTTGATAATATGTAAAATATCGATTTTACATAAAGTAAATACATACTCATAAAATACCGATTTTTTTTTCAATTCGTTGTTTTATTTTTTATAATTATTGACATAGAGATATGAAATTAGTAATCCATAAGTCTTACAACGGTTACTATTTTTGTTTTTTTTGTAAATAATATTTTTAATTATAAAAGCGTTTTTTCATAATAAAATTAAACAATAACTGATATTAAATTGCCATAATTTCGAATTAAGTCCCATAAAAATCTTTATTTATTCATTGCAATCAAATTCCTTGTATCTTGTAATCATTTTTTTCAAGAATGTCAAATGAATGAAAGGAATCTAATTGCTTGGCCATATTGTTTTTTTTTTATTTACGATGGAGTTGATATAAATTGTATTTAAGAAACAGGAACTGGTATGAATGAAATATAATTAATTTTCCATTTCAGCAATTAATTTTATTTTTATCGAATATTTAAATGAGATGCATTTATAAAAAGCGTTTTACATAATAACTTTAACATTCAATAAGCAAGGGACAGAAAATGAAATATTTTCATCGAGACCGTTAATCAAACAATTTCTTATATATATAAAATATAAAGATTAATTAAATTATTTCAATATCATAGAATCAAGCCTAATTTTCTTAATATATTTATAGAATATAATATTATTTATCTTTCTGAAAATTTATATGAAGAAGGTGTTCTGTCTTAAGCTACGATTACCCATTAACAAAAAGGAGAGATAGTGTACAATTTACTGTTTCTTTCTGGAATAATCCATTTGTTTCAAAATGAAACCTATTACTATTAGAAAGACTTTGGTATGTTTTTCTCAAGTCACATTGGAATAAATCTACTTCAATTTACTGTAATAAATCTATTGGATAAATTCTTTATATGCATGGTACACTTATTCCATGGTTTTATGACAAGACTTCAGAAAAATGTTTCCTGAAAATTTGTGTTATCGTGGTTCTATAATCTAACATCTCTCATCCAATGGCTCATAACGATTTGATAAATTTTGCAAACGAGATATCTATAATAGATATAATCCAGCTCGAAAGAATAATAAACAAGTTGTTGAATGTGTAAAATTCTTCACTAATTTGCGAATCCTCCATCCAGCTCATTGGGAATAGAAATGATTGATGTTAAAAGTATTAGTTTCTGCAACTTCTTGGTGATTGAAAGTATAAAGTTAATATAAATCAGATAAATAATCGTCTTGCTATATGTAAGGAGTTTTGTGTAAAAGGTTTTTCGAATCTCTACAACGGATAAATTAAGGACACATTGTAGGACTTTCCTAATTATAACGGTTTTCTTCAGCTGAACTTAAGACGCATTTTTGGAAGAATCGCCATCACTTTGACCTTCACAGTTTCAATTCATTTGAGTTTAAAGGAGAAAAGGAAGAGTTTCTTTGTATTTCATTATTATCGAAAAGCATGCAAGTAGGCACATTTGCAATTAGTTATATTGTGTATGTATTTGTTTGTATTAAACTTGTTAAATAAAGAATACATTTGCATGATATGAAATCCTTTCAGATGAAAGGATTTACGAGTGACATTATTTAAAAAATTGGAGAAATTTTGAAAAAAAAAATGTTTTAATACACGTTACATGAAGAAACAAGTGAACAAGTGACAGTGAAATAACTTAAACCTCCTAAATCTTGGGAAGCAGCAAAAACATTTTCTATATATTTCTTATTTTTGCAATGTCACAGCGTTTCTGCCCTTGTTTCTTTAACTTTTCGGACTGATAACTTATTTACTATACAAATATATAATATATAACATATTGCATGTACGTGGTAAACTTATAAAATACTGTTCAGGGGGCAATTTAATGGCTACAGGGAAATAGTATTTGAAATGATTTTTACTTGATATAGGAAAAATTATTTTTTAGAATAAATATCAAGAGAAAGTAAAGATGACTTTAGATCACAAATTTCAACAAAGCCAGAAATTTTATGAAAAATGAAAGAAAATTTTACTTCTAAACACACATTGAATTTAGATAGTTTTAGCCACCATTTGTAAATTTTTTTTGGGTTTTTGAAATAAAAAAAAAAATTAAAAAATTAAACTTCTGAATTTAGGAAAACAATCTTGAATTAATTATTACTCGAAACTTGATTTTATAATTATGGAAAAATAATGTATTCATCTTTTAATAAGAAATTACTTTGAGTAATAAATATATTTGGAATGAATTGATTTTTAAAAGTAGAAATATATGAGATTCAGCAATAAATACCTGTGCTTAGTTATGTTTGTTATATTAAATGCAATATAAAAAAAATTGCAAATTAATGAAAATTAAGTAATTATAAGAAAATTGCATAAATGTTACATCTTATTTTTCATTTTTCTTTCAGCAAACATCATTATTTTGGATAATTTTCATTCAAATCTAGGTTATGTATCATCCTAATTCCATGAATTAAGAATTCTTGATAAAAAAAAATGGCTTTCATTTGTGGTCAAACATATCTTCGTAGTACAGAACCTCAGACTGAAATGAAGCATAGCTCAAAAATATGACAACATATTGATTTCCTAGATGATATTTAGGATTAGTAATTCCACATTGGATTTCTATTCGTACAAAAACACACTCGTTTATTTATTATGTGCACATTATTACCTGCCCCATGCTGATGATAATCTGATTTATTCAATTAATAATAAATATTTGAAAGTTTACACTGTGAAGTGGCTCATAAATTGTAAAAATGAACACATAGCTTCCGATTAAGAACACTATTCAAGTATCAAAAATAAGTAAATAAGCAAAAGTATCAAACATAATGTAGGTTTACTCATTCAAAATTAATAAATCCTTGAAACTGTTAAAACATATATCTCATTCCAGCACTTTAAGCTTAACTTTAATTCTTACAGAATGAACTCAGGGAAACCTCATTTCCTTCACAAAAAAAAATCACACTCATAAAAGTATAAAAAAAAGTGCGGAAAAACCAACAAAAAAAATCACAGGTCTTATTATTTGAACTATTATACGACGATAATAAAAGTATCACAGAAATGTGTTCAGAAGCATACTGACGCCTTGCTTCTATAATCTTTATTGACTCCGATTTTTTCAATATATAGCATATTCATTACTATCATTTCCTTAATATAACAATGTACAAAAAAGTGCAAAATTGTAGGCTTACATGTTGTTCGCTTTCTTTATTAGTATAGTTAGTGAGTCCTGTCTTATTTTGCCAAGTAGATTGGCAACACTTCCATTTCTTTCGGACAAGAGGCTTCACAACTTTTATTACAATGAAATAAACAATTTAAAATAATATTAAAAAAATTAAGAATTTATATGCACCGTATCTATGAGATAAAAGGTGCTATAATTGATCTCAAAATATTCTTTGCGAAGACATTGTTCTATTAAACTGTAAAACAACTTGAATTAGAGGAATGAGAAAGGAGAGGAAGAAATCTACCAGTAGTTATTTAGCTTGACGTAAAATATTCAGCCTTTGTATCTATCAGTTTTGAGGCAAGCATTGGAGTGTTAAAGGGAAGACTATAATCCACTCCAACTTCAGCAAATTTGTTTTCAAAACACGCACTGATATACCATATTTTGAAGTGCATACAGAGGACAAATTCACGACCTTGATCTTAGTTTCTTAGCTATACATGCATTCATACATTTATCATTTGTGGGACGAATTGTGAGTAGAATAGCTTATATTAACATTTAAACTATGCGTGGATACAACCTGACTATAAAAAGGAAACTCCTCAAAAATGCACAATTAAAGCATTCTTCAATTCATTTGTCAAAAGTTATTATCAATTTCTTTTAATAAAAAGTGTTTTCCTTTTTACTTCATAAAATATTTTTCTTGAACTTGTCTATCATTTTTGGACAATTAATTATGATTTAGATAACTAATAGATAACAGCAGCAATGATTTAATGCAATATGACAAAATATTTATTTATTGGGGTTTTTTTTGTTTTTGAAGTATACAAAATAAACGCATTGTTATCGCCAAATAATTCGACATCCAGACTTTGGCAAATATCCAAGATTGAAACCTCCCCAAAAACATGTTTCTTAAGTTTTATCTGTCTGTGAAACAATGTATCTCAAAACCCCTTTAACACCTGAAATTTAAATGTAGCCCTTTCATCAAACTTATAGGTCTGTACCGAATTTCGAACGATATCTCCATGCATCTGGAAATTTTCGGTTTGGCTCTCTGTGTCTACGAAAGAGACTCGTACATGTGTGTGACACGCTGGTGGTTGACATGACTACCAGCATATTGTCTGAGCTATTCACATGCGACTCCGAGAAGAACAAAACGTAAAGAGCTAATTGGATAAAATTTGGAACATAGATTTTCATCTAAAATGTAGATTCATATTAAACTGTGGACACCGTTAATGATTTAATTATCTGCCTTTCTGAGCTATCGTATATACACAAACACGGTAACCCGCAAGCGCAATAAATTAGATAAATAGAATATGGTATATATCGTTAGCATATAAAGTGAAGATCTTTATAGAAAATTTTGATTCAAATCTGTTAAAGATTCTACTATTCTATTTTTATAATATTGTAGACTGTAAAAGGAGATGAAATTTTTTATATTCATATTCGTATCTATAATAGTTGATTTATTGATTTTAAGCGAACTGGAAAATTATTTTTCCGCGATATAAATGCAGACATATGAATATTTGATATTAACATGTTGTTTCCTCTTAAAGTTGTTTTTGCTATCTGAAAATGGATAATTCTAAAGCTCAGTGAATTAAATAAAAAGAATGTGATTTTGTACTGGATCTTGCGATTAAAATTATAATTATGCTTCAAATTTTGGTTCCCGTTGGCAAAAATTGCACCAAAATGGAATCTCTAACATTTGTATTCCGTATATACTATACTATAGCTACTATTAGTAAGATTTTGTGTCTAAAGCTCTGAATATAACCTATGACATTCACCTTTTGCCCGATTTCTACAAATGTATGCACTGGGTATGAGACATCTTTATTGCAGAGTATGTCAGAAAAATTCGAGAAATCCGCTCTCGCCGTTGATTCACAATTTGCAAAATTTTATATGCATTTTTTAAACATCAAATTTCTTCATTTCATTTTAAAGAAAAAATGCAACATGGACTAGTCTATTTTTCTTCTTTATATCTTTGAATAATTTTTGTGACCATTAGATTAAATCAATAATATTAAAAAATAACAAATTTAGAACGAATTAAAAATTTATCATTTTTTTCAAATAAAATACCAATGAAAAGAAATAAAAATACAGGGTGGATATAATTAAAGTGCAAGTTTTTGAAGGACGTAAAGGAAAAACTACTTGAAGTATGTTGAAGAAATGTGGTATATTTCATATTTACAACATGGGGAAACGAATTACACAATAATAATAAATAATAATAAGTTTATATTTTTGTCATAGGTGGCGTCTTTTAATGACAGTATTTTATATATTGTAATCGAAACATCTTTTTTGGTTACAATATGAAATGCGTAATGTATTACAATATTTGTTCAATATGGGGCCCTTCAAGTCCTATCAAATGCTGTAGAAGCAAGACAGCGTGATCCACAATAGCACTTAATATTTCTTGCTGAATTTCTAGGACATGTCTAGTAATGCTGCTTTTTAAAGCAAAGACAGAGTTAGGTTTGTCCTTGTAGACACGATCTTTTAAATATCAACACAGCCAGAAATCGCAAGGATTCAAATGAGGTGAACGAGGTGGCCACGCATTTTGGAAACATCTGCTAACTATACGATCCTTACTAAAAGCTCGGTGAAGCAGCTGTGTAACACAATGAGCAATGCGAGGTGATGCTCCATCTTGCATGGATATTGTTGAATCGAGGCAGTTTCTGTCTTGCAAAGCAGGTATCGCATTACTTTCTAAAATTTGAGTGCAACTAGTGCCGGTTACGGTACAGAGAACTAGCCGTGTTGGTGTAAGAATTTCGAAAAAAAATGGCCAATAATAAAGTCAGCAGTCATACCAAATCAAACTGTAACAAACGTTGAATGCAAGGGTTTCCCAAAAACAGTCTGCGGGTTGAATGAACCCCGTATCCTACATTATGGGTTTTGACTTGTCCAGATAAAATAAAATGTGCTTCATCAGTCCACAAAATCTTTCGAATCCATGATTCGTCTTCCTCAATTTCGGCAAGACTGAAGTTGGCAAAACCAATTCTTTGTTGTGAATTGCCTGGTTGCAAGTGCTGCAAAATGTTAATTTTATACGGATAGCGTCTTAAAATGTAGCACAAGACCTTGCATATGGTCGTCCATGGTTTTGATAAAGTTCTTGCTACACTCCTAGTACTAAAAGGTCACTGATCCGCTAACCCTGAATCAATTGCTTCCCTAATCTCTTAAAGAACTTCCTGATTTACAGATCTTCTTCCTCTAGTTACAGGTAGCCCTCCGAGTTCACCTGTAGCTTCAAATTTATTAATCGTTTTCTTTAAGCCATTCACAGACATTGGTCCTTTTCTCAAAACTTTAAGACGGTGATATTCTTCCAAAGCAGCTCTATAATTGCTATTCTTTTGGTAATAACGCATCTACCTTTGACAAAGTCATGGCTATAGCTTAAAGATACATGACTTTTATTATCATAATGATTTTAAAATTGAAGTGGCATTCATTTCGACATAGTACAGAGCAAAAACAACGTTTTAATTATCTACAGCGCCATCTATTTCAAAAAAATGAAATAAAAAATTTTATTGTAAAATCATTTCCACATGTTGTAAATATAACATATACCAAATCTCTTCAATATATTCCAAGTAGTTTTTCTTTTACAGTCCTTCAAACACTTGCACTTTAATTATAATCACCGTGTACTTAAGTATGAATGCATTTTTTTTTAATATTTCGATCTAAAACCTTTTGAAGCAGAAAATTGAAACATATTCTCTTCCTTTATTCTACACTTACTAATTCAACGACATTTAAGAAAGCATTTCTTACATCTACTGTAAAGAAAAGTGATCATAGTTCAGCTTGCATCATTGTTAAATTTTGTTAAGCAGGTAGATATATCAAAACTACAATTCACTGAAAAAGATTAAATGATTTTCTGAAAAACAGTAAGGATTTTATTTTATTAAGCAAACTATTTAAAGTTTTATTACGTTTCACTTTCAACAAAGCATTAAGAATGAATGAAAATAAAAGGAAAACATACTGATTTTATTTTCATTTTCTAAAGTTTACTCTCTATGCAAAGAAAAAAAATGCTCAGACAATCTAATTAAATTTAAAGCTGAGAAGTTGCCTCCGCTACTTTATATTTAATGTTATTCAGTAACGACTTTCAGTTTTTCTTTAAAATTTCAAAAAAAAAATATCAGAAGAAATTCCTGGGAAATAGAATGACTAAGAACATTAAGATAACTAAGAGATAAGAGAAAGCTCTTATCATTGTACTTAAAACTATGTATTTGTTTCTACACATAAAAATAATTTAATTATAAGGAAGCTTATTTCAGTGCTGAGTTATCTCTAATTTTACATAAAGATTTAGTTTCAAAGAAATGAAGCGAATTCGATTCTCTATATTTTTCATCAATGATTAATTAGTGACGTATGGCAACATATAGTTTATCTTAAATTGGTAATAATTATTATTATATATTCTGGTTTCTTTGTCTTAATGGTTTGTTGAACCTAGGCAAGATCACGAAAATTATTATCAGAGTTCCAGATATTAGAATCTTGTATTTCAGAGTATAATAAAGAAAACCAGTATTTGTATAATACTGTTGAACGACTGATATGAAATAGCTTAAAAGCGTGCATTCATTGGTGTATTCTTTGGCGATTAATTGCTTGGATGCTGTTAGTGTTCAAGTATCAGAAAATCGAATTTATATTTTGAGCCTCTTTTTTCAGCAGATAGAGATTAAAATTTAACATAGAATTGCAATTGTAGAAATAAGTTAAAATAAGAATATTATTTCACCAGGTTGTTATGTTTTCGAATTTATCGCACTTACATACATACAAGGGTACATGGTAACACATGATCAACCCTAATATTTGGTTGCAGTTTTGTTAAAACTTTACAAATTAGATGCTAAATCTTGTACCAAATTTTATCCGTATAAAAACCATATGCTAAATAAAGTTCATATTTTTTAGCCATCTTTTAGATTTTTTAAGTATTACATTCACAAACAAATAGTCATAATTCTAAAAATATATTTCTTAAACGTGGAGAAATGTCTTAATCTGTAATTAAAATGTTTCCATATTTAAAGCTCTTTTTCTCTGTATATTATATCATAAACGAAAAGCTGTTAACGAAAAAATAATTTATTGCAAAATTTCATTTTATTATCACCTCTATTAGAGAATAAAACCATTAAACAACGTTATTAAACGATAACGGTGTTTAGAGAGAAAATTTTTCATAGACCACTCTCAATAGATATATTAAGAAGTATAAGATTTAATACAACTTTTTTGTATGCGATTTCAGTAAAAATACAAACAACTTCAAAGTATCTTCTCAATAAAATAATTAATAAGTACGGTGACATTATATTTCAAATTTTAAAAGTGAATAAAAGTTGCAATGTTCTTATTTTTGATTTGTTATCTTATTTTATCGAGAATTGTTAACTGCATCATACCCTATAATTAAAATAAAATTGAAACCATGTTACTTTATTTGACATTTAAATGATATTTTTTAGCTTAATATGAATCCTGAAACAGAATCAATGCAAAACTATTCAACGTAGGGCTTTGACCTGAAATATATTTTGAAATGTATTACAAACTTCAAACCAATTTTACTCGCGCCAGTTTTATTACGGTATATTCAGATACTATCAATCATAATAAATTATAAATTTCAGCGTAATTATTTGCAGTAATGATATTATATAAATTTTTCATTAAAAGTAGGCTTAGCGGGAAAAATCGTCCGGGCCAATGGGTGTGTACACTCTCGGAGCGTGAGGGCCTGGGGGAATGCTTCTTTCTCTTTTCGCCGTTCCTGAAGGGGTTAATTTTAAAATGTATTTCGAAGATTTATTTTCGAACCTGTCTTTTAACTGAAATGCCATAAAGAAACCAATAAAATCAGATCACAGGGATTTAATATGTTTAGATTCAATATGATTAACTAAAAATTCTTTCCAGTATTCCAAAATGAGATTTAATATTTGTATTTACTGAAAAATAAATCTTTTCTTTTGATTCCCACGTTTGAATCATTTGAATTTGTAGAGGTTTTTTATAATTTTGCCTTTCCTTTTCGAGGTTATTATCTACGCTCCTACGAAATCATTATCCTCATTTTCAGAATAAGTGGCATATTTTAAAATAAAAGTATGAAAGGATCAAGATAACGTCATTTGAAATTTTAAGTATCTTTTTAGTAAGATTATAAGCATGGAATAGCTTTTATTTCAAATTTTAATGATCAAAGGTAATTTTGACTCAAATTAATTCGAGTCACTCCGTTTCGAAGAAATAAAATATATATTCAGCATAGAGAAAGTAATCCGTAATTTTCCTAGAACTTCACTAATTATTTCTATGACTCTTCCAAGGAAATACAGACTTTGTTGCATTTAATTAATCTGAGTTTTTTTTTCTTACTCTATTATACATTTTTCTTGCGTATTTTTCCTCACATATTAAATATTTCTGGCGTTAAAAATCCAATGGATTTCCAGGTAAATGAAATTTTCATAGTTTGTTCATGAAAAAATTAATCAATCTAGTAATGCATCTCTCAGAAATGTCAAGAAATGTGAAAAATACTCTTTATTCGAGTTTTCAAGCGTGTAGAAAAGTTTTCTAAATCCATATTTTATACGATGTCAACTTTATAAATTCATTAAATTTGTCATACAGACTTTAAAATCTCATTCTTAAGTTTGCATAAATGAAAGCGTTTTGAATTAATGGTTATAAAAACCAAAATGTTTTCGACAGGCAAAACTAGACTTCTCTTGAATAATTATAATTAAAAATAAACATTTCATTTATTTATTTCGTTACATTTTACTTTAAACTTTTGAAATTATAAATGATAGTAAATTTCTTTCTATGTTGAAGTTTAGAATTTCGATTCATGCAAACATAGAAATACGTTGCATTCATAAAAGCCTTAGTATAATTTAATTAGAAGATATTAAGACACTCTTTTGATGACTTTGTCTAGATTTGCGTGATAAATATTTAAATTTAACATCACAAGTAAAAATTTTAATAGACAGCCTACATTCTGAATTTTTTTCTCCATTACTGACTTCTATCTGACGAATAGTAGAAGTTAAGTATTCATTAATAGAAACAATTTGCAAATTGAATAAATGCGTATTATTTTAGTTATTTTCCATTCATAAAAAGAAAATGCCATAAGCGAATATATATATATAATTAAATAAAGGAAAAACAGTTATTTTTTAAATATAATTCTAGAAACATTCCACATTTTTAAAATCAATTAATATGATAATAGAAAGCTATCAATATCCATTGGAAAAACGATCTACGCTGAAAAATATAATTTAATCATTAATTTTAGACGAATTTTATTTTATAACTATCCGTTTAATAATTTCTTCGAATATTTGTCAAAAACCTAATGAGTATGAATATGATTTTTATTTTTTTATCGCAAAAAATCAAAGGGAGTCTAAATTTGCCGAAATAAAAAATTAATAAACAGTTAATAATAAAAAATTATTTACTTTTCTTGTAATGCGTGAATAAAAATATTTTTATATTAAATGAGTTTCAGCTCAGTTGAAAGTACTCCTTAACAAACAATCGTTTTGAAATTGTAATATTTCTGTAAAATATTATTATGAAATCAGATTAGATACATGTCTAGGTTATTTTATTCCATTTAAATAAGTTATTCAAAAATTTAATATTAATATATTCTTTCCGAAAAAACTTTTTTTTCCATTTAATGCCTAATAACATCTATGTTTTTCATAATAGGGGCCGCGGTGGCCTGGTGGTAAGGTCTCCGCTTCGGAACCGTAGGGTTTCAGGTTCGTTACCCAATTCCACCGAAGAACCGTCGTGTAAGGGGGTCAGTTGCACGTTAAATCCGTCATGACCAAACGTCCTCCTTTTGGTGTGGTGTGGAGAGGGGGGTGGCAGCTCAGGTGTCGTATTCGTCATCTGACCGCGGTTCAAAATTACGAGGTCCGTCCCAAAATAGCCCTAGTGTTGCTTCAAAACTGGACGTTAATATAACCAAACCAATTTTCATAATAGATTATGAATCGCCACACAATCTATACTTATATATAGCTCAATGTGTGTGTGCGTGTTGGCGCTCTACAGGCCAGACTATTCGATCTACAGCTACCAAATTTAGCACATACATACCTTGTAGATCGGGAATGTGCACCTGGGGTCCCGTTTTTTTAATAATAAATTGAATTATTAATTAAAAACTAACTTTCCCGCCAAAAAATCTTTTCATTTCCCACCGCCAAATGAATAAGAATACAGTTTTTTTCCCCACACTAACGAGGATAGGCTTAACAAATTTTCGACCAATAATTTCAAACGATATATATATATATATATATATATATATATATATATATAT
>JAPMOR010087037.1:445597-483396 GCA_026543865.1 Argiope aurantia
TTTTATAATATTATGAGTGAATTATATGACTACCAAAATTTGAAGCTTTAAAATATTTTGATGAAGAAGCTATTAAAATAGGAGTTACATAAAATATTTAATTATTAAAATGTTAACGAGAATTAAGATTTGGGAACCGGCTGGTCGTCAAAGGTGGCTAGTACAAAAAAAGACTAATTTTAACTAGTTAGTTTCTTACATATTATTTCCATATAATTCGATGCCAAAATAACATCTTTATTCTATAAACGTCATCAACTACAGATGGTCTTAAAATCTACCAACATTCATGAAGCCTAGCATACTATCTATTACCCAATTAGAAGAAAATTACAGATTTTGCCACTTGTATACATACACTCTAGCTTGAGAGGATGGGGATTCAAAACAATAGTGCTCTCATGATTATGATATATTCCATGATAATACTCTTTTTTTTTTTTATGGAAATTGGTCAGTATGTTAAAAGCCATAAATGACATAGAAACAAAACACGTATGATAAAGTAGTTGCGGAGATGCATAATACGATTATTGTAGATTCTTCATAAATTGCAAAATTTTTTGTCCAGAATTAGGATGTTCCGGAAATCTTTGTCTTCGAGCATTTATGTTCTGTTTTGAGGATGTCTTCTTATGAATTACAGCGATCCCCTAGGGAATATCTCAGAAATGAGACGGCGAAGCATCCGGCTTAATTGCTGTTCTCACCGCCCTGGTGGGTACAAAAATATTGTAGAATTGGCAATATTTCTGTCCCCTTCAAGGTACCGAAATATTGCAATAAGTATAGAGTTGGCAACATTTCTTCCCATATTCTTCTGATGATGGTAAGTTCCGCCTAAAAAAGGGGGCTTACCTTGGACTGGGTAGTCCTTAGGTCTCAAATATATTTCAAACCTGAGCTGTCGTGGTGTTCCTATCATTTAATTTATATGAATGCTTATGGTTGGGTGGAATAACCGTTTTGTTATTATCGATTACAGCACGCTCAAAATATAGACGAGTAACAGAAAGTCGACTTCATGAATTTTTTCTTCATCAGATAGGATGAAGAAAACAGCTGTCACGACGAATATTATGAATGTATGAGGAGTATTTCTTTGTAACAGGAACCAAATTTCATTCATTGGACTGACGAAAATTCTCAAGATGTCGTGTGAGCGAATAAGAATGAAGTTCAATTATTGCCTGCTAATACAGTAATCAGCTACATTCGTACATAGTCTGTACTTTTTCATAGATTTCAATTCCATAATCATGAAAATAAGCGCTATGCATATGTTACGGCCAAAGTCCGAAGTTCGGGCAATTCGTGAATTGTCTGGGCAATTCGCATTTTGGCCAAGAATGTTTGGCCAAAGTCCCAAGTACTTGCAATTAATTTAGCATATTCTACATTGGCTGGGCATTTCGAGAAGTACCTGGGAATCCTTGGCCAAAATTCGATGTGATAATGGTAGATTGATCGGTAGGCGCCGCATAAAACATAATACTTAAAAATAAGTAAAATATACTCATTCTTGAGTACTTCATGTTGTTATAATAGCTCCGAGTTCTATAGACTTAAATTTGAGAAATGTATGTACTAACTTTTTGAATACGTACAAGGATTCGAATATGAGTGTGTGCTTTTCCAAATCTGCGGAAATTATGCAAACCTAAATTTCCAAAAAGAAATCTCGATTGACATGGTTGGACCCAGAAAGATTCGAGCACAGAGCACTCGATCTGCAGCCCAAGGCGCTGCCAACTAGGCTTACTCGCACAAGACCTTTGTATTCCAAGAAATGTTTTAAGGGTGATCGTCAATCTTTTTCTGCCCCATAGACCGAATGCTATATTTTTCAGATAACATTCGCTTTCGAAATATCGGTTCATTAAATACGAACTTTTTTACAAAAAAAAAAAAATATTAAGAATAAATTAAATTAATATAATGACATTTATGAAAAAAATATATCATAGGTGAAATTCGACAGATGGAGCCAACAATGAAATGTCTCTAAATAATACTAACAGCAAAACTATTTCCCCTTCATATTTGTTTTAATTAGCCCTTATATTTGCTATTTGCCTTTGCAAAAATTTTCATATTTTTTGAAGCGATATTACGTGAGGTAATGTGATCTCGGATCTTTAACATTAAGTTAACTTAATTATGATCAGTTTTATAGGTAGTTGACAAATTGAGTACTCAATTTTTCTTTGTATTCATACACGATATGCAACACATTTGCTCAAGATATAATTCGTCATTTTGAAGGTCGCAAATCTAATCTTCTTCACACTATCACGTTGTTACAGAATACACGTTCACTGAATAATTTATGTTATGCTTTAATATGAAAACAGAATAACACGAGATAATATTTTTATATATTACAAGCTTATTTTTAACTCTGAGGTGTCACTGATATTTGAACTCGTTTTTGAAACAATTGTACTTTAGTAAAAACAGTACATAGAAGTACTCATTTTTAAGTACTACATTTTTAACAGTGTATAAAACAATCTGCTCTTGATTTCTTTCTTCCTACTTTGGCCGATTGCCCCAAGCCACTTCGCGAATTAGCCTGCCAAAACCCGAAATCAAGAAAAGATCGGACATTGACCGGTAAGTTTACAGCAACGTTGGCCAATTCGTGTACTGGCCGATTTCAGGCTTTGGCCGTAACATATACGACAATACTGTAGAATTGCGTCAATGAATATAGAATTACGCAACGACGTGCCGTTCGTGACATTTTGTAATATAATGTAAAATAGTATTTATATGGATGTAAATTATAAAGGGAACGTTTGAAAAAGTAGCATCCATGAAGAATTCGATCTTTGGATAGCAAATTCACTTATATAAATGCTACTCTATTTGATTCATCCACACGTTGCCACATATGTTCAACAAGTTTCCTTCTTGTGCCTATTCTACTGGTTATATAACTCTCTACTAAAGGTATCTGCAGTGCAAAAAGACGTTTTTTAGGTTTCGATTACTCTTGCAGCAGAACTTGGAGACAGTATTCACCCTTAAGTTTGTAGTCTTATAGCCACTGCGATCTTATAAACTCACTTTGAGTAATTTTTGATTCTGGAGCTATCTAAATTTCGAATGTACATATCAAATCCAAGAGATTTATCAAAAGAATGCCATAAAACATAAAATTATACAAATTCATTTTGCATTGCTACATTCGTTATTGTTACCGTTAATCTCCCTTGCACAATACGTTATCTTCGGTACATGGTAGCATTGGAAACTCGTAACTACAATAAAATTTACCCCTTTTTTCTTCTCTTGTATTGTCATTAGCCACTTAAAATGTTGCCCTCAAATATTCATGGCTCCAATTTTCTTCGTACGTGTTTTATTCCAATCCCATTTATGAGTTTGCAAAATTCTCAACAATTTCAGAAGGATAAAAAATCTGATAGTTATCATTCTCAAATTTTGAAACTTTCTCATTCCAGCAGAAACTCCAAGTACTGTTACAGTTACCGTCTGTAGTTTTTTTTATCATCACAATCTTTATTCAATGCCTACATATGAGAATATCTGAAATTTTCTTTGAATTGGTTCCACAAATTATCTACAAGAATTTTATGCACCGGGGAAAATTTTTCATGAAACTTTCTCTCCCCGCCCCCCTCCATACTTTCAAGATCTGTCTGAAATATTATAAGGTTTAGAAAAATGGTAAATAGTAACAGCTCATAAATGTTCTATTTCATAAAAAAATGTACATTCTTTAATCATTTATTCAATTACATTGTTGGAAGCCTACTATTACAAAGCGGACAATTTTATTCTTATGGTTAAATATAATGACAGTAATTTTTAATAATGCATTTGTTTTATAATTATTTTCTAGACATTTTTTTTATTTTTTATTTTTAAAGCTTTTCAAAGTTTGCTTATTATGTTTTTTGGGTCTTTTTTCAATATCAAATAAGCATAATATAAGAAGAAAAAAAATTCTTTACACAAATTTTATAATATATAGCTATGTTTTTTTTCTAAAATATTTAACTATTCATTAGTAAGTAAGAAGTGGAAATATCCAGACTAATATCCATACTATAAAACAACATCAAAAGGGAAAAAAAATGGAAAATTCTCTCTCATCTACTTTTACTAACGAAACATACAGATGTACAATCACCATGTTGTCGTTTTTTACATACTTTAATACAGTGTTGCAGTTTATTTTAAATTCTACATCCTAAATTTCATATATTTAGCTCCTATTAGTTTTTGAAACAATATGTCCCCAATATTATAGATTTTATTTATTATTAGTTTATCTCTCAAATTTTGTCTCAAATGCAACTACGTTCAATCACGTAAACTATGGAGGAAACTAATTAGGTCCATCTGTTTGCATTTTAAAGTTAACATGTTCCATTACTTGGATGTTAGAGATATTCTCACTGATCAGACTACTTCAGATAATGCTATAAAACATATGAACTATTTACACTAAACCATATTACATGTGTTTTAAATATTAAAAATTCATAAGAAAATAATCTCTGTTCGTGAAAGAAACGTTAACCATTTTAACCGAAACTACTATACAGTAACATATATCGAAAAGCAGATTATTATCTTTATCCTTCTCATCTTCGTATTCCTAGTGACAACCTTTGCAGATTAATCCCACATAATTTTAGAAATGTGCATTGATGATTCATTTCCTCAATAGTAAAATTATAAACGTACATTACATATTGTTTTGCTGAGTCGTAGCTAAATTAAATAAAGTTGATTGGGTTAAAATATTTTTTAAACCCTCAACTGTTTTAGAGACTTTTATTATATAAACGGAAGACACCTTCCGTTTCAGGAATGATGTTTCTTAAAATTCAATTAGAAATCTATATACTACTTGGTGTTCGTAAATTATATGTAAATTGTGTATTGTTACACCGTGTGAGAAGGATGTAATATCAGCTTAAAATTTCTTGATCAGCGATAATCCGATGCTTGAAGGGCATATGGATAAAAATAAACAAACCTGGGGAGAAACCAAAAATATGACAACATATAATTTAAAAAGATTTAATATTCTACAATTCCGTTGCATTACATATATACTTTTGTGTGCAACTATTTAATGATTGGTGCAAAAGTTACTTAGATATCAGGATAAAAATAAATTACATCAAGCTTTCGTAGTTTTTTTTCTGGAAATTGATATTACCCTTATAATTGACAAAAATTCTTATAGCAAGAAAAATTTAGCGATAAATAAACGGAGAAATTTGAAAGTAAAATAGAATAAACTAAGCATTCTTTTTCCATATATGTCACATAAATCTTACATCCCAAACTGAAACTTGAAAAAAAAATGTGCATTTCATATAAATATGAAAGATTACTCCAGATTATACCATGTCTAGTGAAAGAAATGGTAAAATATTAAATAAAAATAAATAAAATTTAAAAAATAAATAAATAAAATAAACTAAAATATTAATTCCTCCTAGTAAAACAAAACCTCTAATAAATCGAAAGTATTTTCAAGAAATACTAGAAGTGAAACACACTGGAATTAAAATGTGCAACACTAGACGAAAAATTCTAAAGACTTATTTTTAGAAGTTGGATTCAATACAATCCGCTAATGAGTATAAGTTTTAAGCATCTAACGCTGAATCGACTGATGGATTTCTTCAATTCAATTTCTCCATTCTATTTTGTATTGAAGAAAGCAACAAGGAAAAGCATCAGTAACGATGTCTGCTCTGAGGCTAGTCCTCCCTTGTGGAATGCCGAAAATGGAATGTTCTTGGGAGAGACATATTTTCTTTTATCAGAGTAATTCAGGAGTAATTCAGAGTAATCCTAGAAGGACTTGTGTCACTTTCGTTTATTAGAGCTTCATCTTAGAATACTCAGGCGGCTTGCTTTTGAAGAAAAAGAATTCAAATGAAATGTAATCTAGTTTCTTGCAATATAAATAAATAAATGAATGAATTAAAAATAAAATAACTGTGAATTTTCTGTGAATATCTGTGAATATCTGTGAATTTTCGGTGTTTCAAAGACGTTATTTTTGAGATGAGATATTTTTTTAATTGACAAATATTGAATGATTATACAACTGGGATTAAACTGAAAAACAACTTATTTTTTCATGATACTGTTTTTGCAAAACGTTATAAATTAACAAAATGGAGCGAAACTTTATAATAGCTTTATATTACATATAATTTGCTATACTATGCATTACAGCGTAAAAAGTTTTGGATTGCTGGTTAATGTATGCATCAATAAGAAAAATCCAATGTTCTTGAAATGGCAGTTCTCTTTAGTAACCCTTCTTATGAATATAAACAATTAAATGCATTATTTATTCTTCGCAATGATTATCAAATATAGCATTATTAAATAATAATAAATAAAGTAAAACTTAAAAAGAATTCTTATATTTGATAACTGAAATCTCTTGAAATTTGAATTTCCTCTGTTTCTTATGCAAATTATATCAATATTTATATGAATTCTTGCCCTAAGTATTCAAAATAACTTGCGTTGTCGATGGTTACATTTTGAAATATTAAAAAAATGCTTATTGACATAAACTAATGTTATTGGCTTTGTTTAGCCTTTTAACTTCGTAGAGCATATCTGATATAGCTATGTTTCTTTATTACTATCTTAATTGAAACATAATATATTTTAAAATTTTCCCAGTTTCATAATCTATTAGTATTTGTATCAGTTCATCTGGGCTATTCATGCATTTTTGATACAAGGTTTCAATACATTAGATGCATCGCATATACTAATTCTGTTACCTTTCTGAAGTGTTACATTATAGCTTATCCCAAACAGTAAACCCATTAGTCATCATGTTAGGTATTTTCTCAAGATAACGGGAACATTTATCTGCTTAAAATCCATATCTGTTTCTTCAGAAGAATAATGAATTCCTTTACCTATATGAATTGATTTCATTTATTGAGTCGAGTTTGTTGCATGCAGAATTTTTCAATCGTGCTACCATAAAGAGGTCCTTTCCATTTACGAAACATTCATTCTAAAGAAATTCATGTAATGATATGGAAGCAAAGGAGCTTTCAGTATTTAGTCCATTTATAACATTTTTTGTTTTCGACCTCTTCCAAAAAATGTACGTCCATTTCTTGGTGGTAAAACCTCTATCCAATTCATACTAATAGTATGCCAACAGTGGAATTGATTACAGCGATTATAATTAATTGATTTTCTTAAAAAAAGATTTCCCATTCTTGTATTGACGGAATTAAGTAACAGAAATATTCATCTTGCCTTTTGTTTCAAATTTAAACCTTTTTTTCCGTTTTAATTCGTACCATTTTTTCAAAAGTTAGGTCAGGACTAGAGTAAAATATCTTAGTCTATCTTTAAAATTCTTTCATTCAGTAATATAACAGATTTATGCGTCTGGGAGTCAGGAAGGCCTCCGATTGCAAAAACACATTTAAGTGACGACAACTTATTGATACCACATATTCATGTGTCCCCATTTTTATTTGGAAAAAATAGTCTTATTTCCCTATCTCTAGTTCCCTTAAAATCTAGAAATCAAATATCTGCAATTACTGTAGTTATATTAATATAAAAATTTCTTCTTCTTTTATGCTCTATAATGTTATAGACAATCTTACTCTTTGATAATATGTAAAATATACATTTTACAAGAAGTAAACATATAAGGTAAAATCCGGTTCTTTTTCGATTTGTGAAGCTATTTCGTATAATTATTTAGATGGAGAAATAAAATTAGAAATTCCTAAATTTGAGAAATGGTAGCTATTTTTGTTTTTTCTGTAAATAACTTTTCTAATAATAAACGAAATTTTCACAATAAAATCAAATAATAATCTTGTATTAAATCTCAATTATTTTGAATTCTGTCTCATTTAAATCTTTATTTATCCATTGCAACTCAATTCCTCGTAGCGTTTAATTATTTATTAAAGAATATTAAAATAATGAAGTGAATTTAATTGTTTGGAGATATTAATGTTTATTACGATAGAGTTCATATAAATTATATTCAGAAACAGGAATTGATACAAAGAGAATATAATTAATTTTTCATTTCTGTAATTTGTTTTATTTTTATCGTATATTTAAATGAGAAGCATTTGGATAAAACTTTTTACACAATAACTTTATCTATCTATCGATAAATGTTCGCCGAGGGACAGAAAAGGAAATATTTTCATCGAGTCTGTTAGTCAAATAGTCCCTATGATTGAATTTATAATTGAACTAGCCGCCTTTGGCGACCAGCCGGTTCGCCAGTATTACCGCTCGCTACAATTTTCAATTAAATATTTTAAGTAACTGGTCTCTTAAAGGATTCTCAAACAAAACATTTTTAATCTTCAAATTTTGATAGACATACCAAACTTATATTGTTTAGATCGTTTCGTTCAATTTACTATATATATTTTGCTAATTTGTTGCCTTTTCCGGTAAAACTTCAACTTTAATTAAAATGTAAATGACGAAATTGCAATTAATATTAAGATATTTTTTAATAAAACCAAACGTTTTATTTTATTAATCATCTTTATTGTTATTTATTAATTATTATTATTATTGAATATGAATATTGCAAACAGAATAGCTTGGTATTTAAGTCTTATGTTAACTACAAAATATTTTTCATAGTTTATGTAATATCTCAAATAATAATTCAACAAAAATTTCTGAGATTCAGTATAAAATTCAGTTTTTAGTTTTGCTTTCAAAAGGATTGAAATGAAATCAATAATAATATTTTGTTCCGGCCTATAAATATATTTCAAAAATTATGAAGTCTAAATTTAATGCAGTAAGGTATCATATTCTGAGAAATATTCTGGACACACCAAATTTTAAATAAATGAATGATTGTTTCTATTTTCCACGATCAACTAAGACTTATTTATGAAGTTTTAAATGTTAAAAATTTAGAAAAACTCACCATTTTCATAATCTTAGGCCAATTAATCTTGAGAAACCTGCGCGCTTATTGGCGTATTTTCTTTGAAACGATCGATGAAAAATCTAAAATTATCCTTTTTTTATTGAATAGTGATATTCAAATCTTCATAAATCAGTCAGTTTAAGTTATTTGAAATTAACTCTTAAAAGTCAGTGATTTAGTTGATTGGAAATTAACTCTATGACCACCATAAAATCTGTGCTTTCTCTTGTGGTGTATGCATTCTCCTTAATATCCGCTCGAATAAAACATCACATACAAAAGTACTACATAGAACAAACACATCAAAAGTAAACATAACATTTCAATAGTTGCAAAAAACAAGAGAGAGAAAAATGCAATTAATAAGCAGACGATATTTAGAAAAGTACAGATATTTAGACTTCAAAATGAAATTATCTGAAATTAAAAACACGCTCAGACGATATTTACAAAAGTAAAAATATTCAAACCTGAGAAGGAAAATATATGAGTTATTCCATCAATAAATGCCATAAGTTTGTTTACATCTTCATTATTTTATGAGTCATTAAATATCAAAATGGATCCGGCACTGAATAAACACCCTCTTTAGAGAGTGTAAAATATCATAAAATAATTTTTCTTGAATTTATTTTTTAGAAAAAATAATAATTAATATTTGTTTCATTTCTTACAGACACTTGCCGAAAATTATAATTTTGCAGATTTCATTTCCAAAAAGATTTAATTTATTTTCAGTTAGAGCTTTAATCAATGTGATGGCAACACTTTGAAAAAAGCTATTTTTTTTCTCATGAATGCGAAACGTGCTTAATCCTCATTTTTATTTTTGACGAAAAAATTATTGAAAAACATAATTAAAATATTTATTTAAAAATTCATTAAAAATAGAAATTTAAATTTCAGATTAAAACAGTAGTAACATTTAAAAGATAAATTTTTTATCTTTAATTTCATGTAAAAATCTTTTTTGTGCGGTAATATTTTCGGCAGTTATAGCAGAAACACGTCAAAATTTCGCTTAATTTTTAAATAAATAAAATTCTAGTTAAAAATTCGAAAAAATAACCCCCAGGTGCACATTCCCGGCCTCCAAGGTATACACGTGCCAAATTTGGTAGCTGTAGGTTGAATGGTCTGGTCTGTAGAGCGCCAACACACACACACACATTGAGCTTTATTATAAGTATAGATGAATTATGAATTATTTGAAAATACAAATAATAATGATAATTTAAAATTGAATCAATTATGAATTTTGTTAAAATATAAAGAGATGTCCCTCAACATATTGATGAAGGAACAACTTGAAGTACTGACGAGATTACTGCATTCAAGGACAAAATGACACGTGATAATCAGAGCTAATAAACAACGTGGAGTCATTTTGACTCCAGTTACGGATTAAGTACATAAAGAAATATCTAATAAATAATGAAATGAAAATGAAAATTATGAACCGATGTTCAAAGAATATATGATATTTTAAACCATCAAGTTTTAATCTAGTCTATAGAAATTTTAAAGATAGATTTATGTTTATTGGAAATTCTGATAATAATATCAAATTAAATAATAAATTAATTAACTATCGTAACATTACACTCTATACAAACATTTAAGAAAAAAACGGTTCGTTTGTAACAATAGTCTAAGTTAAATATCAACATCATTAAGTTTCTTTGTCTTTTAATTGTTCTAAGCTTTCTTCTAACAATCATTTTAAATTAAAGCATTTATGCCACTGTGCACAAAATGTGATTTCAAATATTATAATGCAATCATTTTCCTTTGACCGAACACATAATTTCTGTACGTAAATTTTCTTTGGAGGAAAATATTTACTAAAGTATCTGACACTTAAATTATCTTAAATACAATAATTTTTGTTTATTGAAGCAAGTAAAATTATTTGATAAGACAATGTAATTCATTTATGTATTTGATATTGAAAAAAAATGTTTAGAATTATTTATTTATAAAATGGTTCCAAAACTCCGCAGATTTGTTTAAATCCACAGATTCATTCTACAAATTTGATTTCAAATTTGAATCAGAACAAATATAATACTGTACTTGATTTAGTGATAAAAAAGCAAAAATATAATTGTATTAAAAATATGAAACACAAATTTACATTGAGAATTTAACTTGAAGGAAATAGAAAAATAAGTTTAAAACAATGACAAACTTTTCTAATAAGTTCACATATTAAAATAATTTATTTTAAAATAACTATTCATATATATTGTTAAGATGTTTTAAGATAATATTATTTATAGATAAATTAATATTATAAAATATTTTAAATAAGATAATATTGATAAATAAGTAATTTTAATAATACTCTATTCATAAATTAGTATAAATTATTAATTAAATTATTCAAAGCATCCACAGGTTTGCTTTAATTAAAAATTTGTAGCACAAAAAACTATACTGACGGTTGAATCATTGTTTAAAAGTCTACATATAACTGAATTAAAAACAGCAGAAAAATAAATTTATACTAAAAGGCGAACTTGAATGTTTTAAAATTAAATTCAAGACAACGATAAAAATTTCTAATAATAGACATATCTCTAATAATAGACATAATAAAATATTTTGCAGATGAAGAAAAATTCAAATCTCTAGTTTTTGATAAAGATCTTCAAAAATAATTTCTTCGAATAAGAACTGTTGAAATTATTTATAATCCACAGAACTGAAGCATTTGTCAAAAATTTCACCATCGATTTTTCAGTGTTATTTTTTCTAGGATTTGTGGATACTCTTAGGTTTGATCCCAATGGATTTCAGCGATATACACAGACAGTGAAAGGACTTACACTTCCTAAATCTTAGGAAGCAGCAAAAACAGTTTCTATATATTTCTTATTTTTACAATGTCAGCTCGTTTCTGTACTTGTTTCTTCAACTTCTCAGACTGATATTTTATTTATTATATGAGAATATAATTCATAACGTATAGCATGTACGTGGTATATTTACAAACTACTGTTTTGGGACAATTTAATGGCTAGAGAAAAGTAGTATTTGAAATGATTTTCCACTACAGGCCAAATTATTTTTTAGAAGAAATATAAAGAGAAAAAATTATGAATTTAGATGAGAAATTTCAACGAGGATAGAAATTTTACGAAAATGAAAGATAATTTTACTTCTTCTAAACACGCACTGAATTTAGATAGAATTTAACCAACTATTTGAAATAATAAAAACATTTTTCTTTGTTTGGCATGAAAGAAATAAAAAAAATTAAAAAAATAAAATATCTTGGAATTCAGGAAATTAGTCTTGAATTATTTATTATTCATAACTTACTTTTATAAATTTGGAAAAAATAATGTATTAATCCAAATATTTCAACAATTAATAAGTCTGCTTATTAATTTTTGTTATATTAAATATATTATAAAATAATAATAAAAACTCACGAATCAATGGAAATTATTTCTAGAAAATTACCTCAGTTTCATGTCATACCTTTCATTTTTCTTTCAGCAAACAACTTTATTTTGGATAATTTTTATTCTAATTTACTTTATGTATCACTGCAATTCCTTGAATTAGGAACTCTTGATAAAAGAGAAGTATCAGTTCATTTTTGGTCAAACATATCCTCGTAACACAGAACCTTAGACAGAATAGAGGCATAACTCAAATATATGAGAATATATTGCTTCCATGGATGACTTTTTGGATTGGTTAGTCCATATTAGCATTTCTATTAACACAAAAGAACGTTTATTGTGTGCACATTGGCGTATGCTTAGAGCCCAAATGATGGTCTGTTTTACTGAATTAATCATAAATGTTTGATAAGGTACACACACACAATATAGTGACACTTAAATTGTGAAAATGTGTACATAGCTTCGATTAAAAATACTACTTATCAATAAGAGCAAAAGTATAAAAAAATAATGTGTATTTAGTCATATAATTTAATAAATCTTTGAAACTGTTAAAACGTTTTCTTAGAACTCTTGGAAATTAGTTTTAGTTTTTACAGAATGAACTCAGGGGTACTCCATTTCTTTTAAAATAAACAAGACTCATAAAATTATTTAAAAAAAGTGTAGAAAACGGAAAAAAAATCATAAGACTTATCATTTGAACTAGGATACGAATTTGTAAGATAAATCTGTGTCGTAAAAATATCAGAAAATATGTACTCAGAACCATAATAAATCCTTGTTTCAAGGAAAATTATTCTTATTGACTTCTATTTTCTCCATCTCCAGCACGTTAATTACTATTGTTTTCTTACAGAAGAATAGCACCAATTTGCAGGCATATATGTTGACCGCTTTCTTTACCAGTATATTTAGTGAGTATTATTATTTTTTCTCCCAACAAGGTTAGCAACGCTTTCATATGTTTGTGATAAGAGACATCATAACGTCTATTACAAAGAATTAAAGAAGTTAAATCAATTTAACAATTTATATGTGTCACATCTATGAGATAAAAGGTATTATAAATGACTTCAAAATATTCTTGGCGAAGGCATTGCTCTACTGAACTATAAGACAACTCGAGTTAGAGAATTGGAGGAGAGAGGATGAAATCTACCAATAGTTGGTTATCTTGACATAAATACTCAGCCTTTGTATCTCTCAGTTATGAGACATGTACTTGAGTGTTTATGTGAAGAATATATCATCTACTCCGACCTCAGCGAGAAATTTGTTTCCAAAACACACATTTATATACCATGTTTTGAAGCATATCCAGAGGACAAATTTATGACTTGGAGCTTAGTTTCCCAGCCTTAAATGTATTCATAAATTTATCATTTGTGGGAAGAAATGTTGTTTAAACTATACAAGGATATATACATGACTATAAAATGTAAATTCTTCGAAAATATAAAATTAATGCCTTTTTCAAGTTATTCGTTAGACAGATCAGGAGTTACAGGATATTTTTTAAGTTTTCTTTTTACTTAAAAAACGTTTTTCTCACCAACATGGGTACCATTTTTTGTTAAATTTTTTTTATTTTAATACTGACTTGATTACAAGAGCAATTATTTATTGCAATATGGCAACATAGTTTATTTTTATTGCTTTTTTTTTAAGAAGACAGAGTGAATGCATATTACATCGACATTTTGGCGAATCTCCGAGTTTCAGATCTCTCATAAAAGCATGTTTTGGAATTTCTTTGTGAAACATGGTAACTCAAACCCTCTTTGAGCTAAACAGATGAAACTCAACAATAAGTATTTATATAAAAGTTTTAGGTTTCTAAAGAATTTTGAACGAGATATTCATGCAGCTGGGAATTTTCAGTAGGGCTTTCTATGGCTGAAGAAGCGATACGCACATAAATGTGTTATACGCTGCTGGTCAACACGACTACCAGCATATGGCCAGAGCTATTCGAGTGCAAGTGACTACGATAAGAACAAAATGTATAAAGCTAATTGGATAAAATTTATTATACATATTTACATCTTAAGTGTAGATGCATATCAAATTATAAACCAAATCTGTCCCAATTTGATGGGGTTTGACTGGAGTTTTTATCTCCAGTCAAATCCCATCCAATTATGAGGAGTTAACTATCTACAAACACATATGTTTTATACATACAATTGTAATTTTGCGGCAAATTTTGGTTTTTGATAGGAAAAAATAGCTTCCAAAACGCATATTCGTTTCCTATACAATGCCATAACTATCACGTATAGACTTCGAATTTAAAATTCTAAACCTAACCCGTGGTATTCCCGTTATTGTTCCAGGTCTTCAATTGTTCGAGGTGATCTTGGGGAGATATTGTTGTTACAGAGCATGTCAGAATGTTACGAGGAAATCACTTTTCTTGGTGTTTTATAGTTTGCGGAAGTTTTATATGCATTAATAAAATATTAGTTCCCCATTTTATTTTATAGAAAATAATAAAACTTTGATTCATCTTTTTTTCTTATGTCTTTGAATATTTTTCTTGGTATTTAGATTAAATCAGTAATATTAAAAATTACAAATTTAGAGTGAATTGAAAAATTATCCTTTTTTTTTCTTATAAAGAAAATAAATTAATTTATTCTTAATGCTTTATCGAACTTTTACTCTGAAATTCTAAAAAAAATTCATTTTTTTCCCCTTATTCTACACTTACTAATTTAACCACATTTAAAAAAGCATTGCTTGCATCAACTATAAAGAAAAGTGATTACATTTAAGTTCCTATCATTGTTAAACTTTGCTAAATAGTAACATATTTCAAGACTACAATTATCATAGAAAAAGATAAAAAGATTTTCTGAAAAAAAGCTATTAATTGATTTTATTAAGCAAACTATTTAAAGTTTCATTACGTATCACATTCAACAAAGTATTAAGTAAAAGGATAAATACATACATTTTTTTTCAGTTACAAACGTTTACTCTTTACGTATAAAAAAAATGCTCAGCAAATCTAATTAATCACTTAACTGTTTTATTTTCTTTGCTATCTAATAAGATGACACCTTCTATTTTGAGAATAATTTCTTATTCTAATTAAAATATAAATCCATTGAATACTTGACTTATCTATGTATTCGGAATGATTTTAATATTGAATTATAATCCTTATGAATGATTGATTTTTTTTTTGCTTACAACTAACAAAATTCGATAAATCGATGCACGTATGGCATTCTGACGAAACAGTTAAGAGGTTAAATTTAAAGCTAAGAGGGTGTATCCACTGTTTTATATTTGATGTTATTCAGCAAAGACTTTCAGTTTTTCTTTAAAAATTAAAAAAAAAATCTTTCAATAAGAGATTTCTGAGAAACAATGACAAAGAATATTAAGACAGCTAAGACATCAGACATAACTATTATCACTGTAATTGGAACTGTGTATTGTTACGAATTTTTTTGTGGGGTTCATTTGGATAGTGGAAGTGATATGGTGTAAAGAACACTCAATCAGCAGGCGGCAGTAGAAAAAAAACAACGACGTTTATTTACACGAAGACACACAGGACAGCACAAAAACGACAACTATATACAGCACAGAAGGCAATTATCTTCAACCGAGACGTGTAGCATACACAGCAGCATACAACCAGAATCTACTGCAGACAGTAGCGCACAGCTCCGTTCAGCACGAGTTTGACTCCGTCGCTTCCGACTACGACTCTCGAATACTACTTCGACGACTCCGTCCGCTCTGTCTTCGACTTCCCCGACTCTCGACTCCTACTGCCTTCTACATTCCCTGGCAGCTGCGGCTGCTTCCTTTTATAGGTCACGTGAGGCGGGGCAAGAAGCCTCTCAGCCAATCAGGAACGTTCGAGGCGTATCTCGGTTCCTACTGGACGGATAGGGAAAATTCTCAATGTTTCAGGTATAATCTATTTTGGCGCCAAATTCGCCAAATTCGTCGCCAAGTTTGTCGCCAAGCTCTGGGACTTCCGACGCGCCACCTGGACTCCGTCCATTCAGATGACTGTAAAACTTTCTTTCTGTTGATGGAACAAACTATGCTGGGAAGCCGAATTGCAGGTTTGTAACAGTATTTTTTTTCTATACTTAAAGATAATTTATTTATAAGGAAGCTTATTTCAGTGCTCAGTTATCTCTAGATTTGCATAAACATTTAGTTTCAAAGAAATGAAGCGAGTTCGATGTTTTATATTTTTTATCAGTGACAAGCCATTAAAAGGAACGTAACAAAATTTTAAACGCTTAGCATAGTAAAAGAATTTTAAAGGATTAATACCTCAAATAAAATAAAGATACCTGATAAAGCAATACCTAAGACATATGTAACAAATGAAACAAAAATGTTTTTTAGTAAATCATTTTTATATCTAATAAAATGTTGAAGAGAAAATGACCTGGAAAAAATAATATAAGTTGAATTTTTCTACAAGCTGAATATATATTACCATTAATCAATTATTACTAATAATATTCAGTATCATTAATAAAAGTGGAATATACACATAGTCTGTAAATATGTATTGTATACTTGCATACAATTCATTCGTAGATTAATATATAGAAAACTAACATATTTTCTATTACTGGGGAGCATGGGAGAGAATATTTTGGCCTGCATATTTTCGATTAGAGAGTGATTGTTAAGGGATGGAATAATTATTTGTGATTATAATATTACATGACAAAAAAATATGTGTTCAAAGATAAGTCACTAGTTTTTCGGCAGCTTTATAACTTAAAGAAAATAGAATTATATATAGATTACAATTCGAAAGTTTATTTTTCGTTGATAGAATTTATATAACCATTTAATGAGCACATATTTTAGACGTCTTATGTTTAGCCAGCTTCAGGATTTCTGCAAGACACTTCATACATCTTATTTTGTATTGCGGAAAGCAACAAGGAAGAATATCAGTAATGACATCTGCTCTGAGCCCAATCCTTCCTTGTGTAATACTTAAGATGGAATGTTCTTGGGAGTGACATATTTCTTTATAAAAGTAGTTCCGAGTCAGGAACTTTGAGAATTTGAATCACTTGTGTTTATTAGAGCTTCGTCTAAGAATGCATGAGACGGTTGTCTGATGGAGAAAGATAATTCAAGTGAAATATAATCTAGATTCTCAAGAAATAAAGAAAATGGGAATGCAGCAAAAGATGCTTAAGTGGTTTTTTTTTTTTTTTTTTTTTTTTTTTTGAGAATTTCAATCACATTATTTTTTACGGATAGTTTTTTTTTCCTTTAATAAATGTCCTTAGTTATGCAAATGATTATTAACCGAAAATATACAGATATTGATTTTTTTACTAAAATTCTTAGAAAGAATTTTTAATGGTGAATTTCTTACAAAACAGTGATAGCAATACTAATAGTTTTCTTGTATAACAGAAATTGATTAGTTTACAACAGCAGATAAAATACACGTATCTTTATTTAAAAACTGTGAATTCAAAAATCTGTTTTTACCGAATAGCTTGAATATAACAAGTGTTTTCAGTTACTGAATTATGTAATACATCTCGAAATTTATAAAACTAAGAAGCATGAAAGTTTTAATGTTTTATTGTTTCTTCGAAGAAAGATTTCAACAATGTTTTCATTTAACAAAAAATAATAATTTTGAAGATAAAAAAAGAATCAATAAAAAAATAAATAGTTTTTTTTAATTTTATATCTAAAAAATATAAGCGAAAATGAAGTATGAAGCGAAAATTGGAATAACATCTTTTTCTGTAATTTCAAAGAAATTTCCTTTACATATTTTATTATGGAAAGTGATAAATTATAAATAATTATTTAATTATTAATATTTATCACATTTTTTATATTGAATGAAATGTACGAAATTCTATTATAATCATCAGAAACATAAGTATAATCAAAGAAATATTGTGAAAATGCAAAAATATTTCGTATATAAGTGAAAAATATACCTCAAAATACCGAAAATTTCGAACAAACTTTGACGAAAATATATATCATATTCAGATAATATATTTGAATTATATATTATCTAAAAATTTATTCGATTCTAAGTAAGCTAATTTCATTATTTATACTTAAATATAGACTTGAGTTTTAAAAATATTAATTAAAAACTCAATAAATGGGTTTCATTCAAACCTTCTAGTAGTTTAAATTAAAATGAAGGAAATTATTTTAAAAGCGGAAACTCAATAATTTCCTATTTCCTCTTTAATTACTAAAAAAACGAAGTAATTTATAAAATTAAAAACTGCTATGATTTGGTTTATGTTTCATCGAAATAATGTAGTTTGTTTTATGTTTCATCAAAATCAATATTATTTTGATAGAACAAAGAACGGCATTTATATTATCTCTATATTACTCGTATGTAAAGGAGTTTTATTAGCGTCTGTATTAATTAGAGTTGTTTCTTTTTTATGCATTCAAAACAGATATATATATATATATATATATATATATATACATGCAGCATGCTTTATGCATACGATAAATACAAATATACAAGATTGACTATTCAGCATAATGCAAAGCTGTTCAGAAATGTATAATAAATTATATTGAATTAATTTATTACTTATCAAAATCGTCTAAGAAAGTAAATTGAGTATTGTAAGCAGTCGAATGTCGAATAAGTTGGAATTTAATGTGCAGCCAATAAAAAATGCCTAATAACAATTAAACAGATAATGTTTAATGCTTTTTCGTCCATGTGGAAACCATATAAATGTCTGATAAAAATAAGTTTTGGTCTTCTAATGTCCAGTAGATACTTATATTTCTTTATCTTATTTCATATTGAAGAAGGCAACAGAATAAACCATCAGGAATGTCAGTTGCTCTGAGACTACTTTTTACTAGTGTAATGCCGAAAATGGAATGTTCCTTGGTAAGACATATTTTCTTTTATAAGAGTAACCCCTGGACTGTATCGTTGAAAGATTTGAGTTATTTTCTTTCATTAAAGTTTCCTTTAATATAATTTCCTTTAATATAACTTATATATTTGGGAGAAGAATGCTCGAGAAATGGGATCCATATTCCCAAAAAATGAATATGAAATGAATGAACTTTTTAGTACTTCAATAAATTCATAATTCAGAAATGAAATGTAATTTTTTACATATACTGACTTTTCTATTGCATTTATTTAAATACAAATTATTTTAAATAATTTGCATTTAATTTATATTAGATAAATAGTCCGATAACGATTAACCCTTAAATGAAGACGGGAGTCAAGAAAATCCGCTTTGTTTATTAGCTCTGATTATCACGTGGTATTTTGTCCTTAATAACAATCGCCTACTCAGTACCTTCAAGTTGTTCTTTCAGCAGTATGTTGGTGAAATTCTAAAGGTGAACACGTGCGTATCACCGAGTTATTCTTTTTTAAAGTGTTGATTGTTATTTATGGAGCCATTGTTTCCATATCTTTGAAATTGCTTTTAATTTGAGTAATGAAAAAATAATAAAAACATATTCTTAAAATAGATTTTAAAATATTGTATTCTTCCTTTTTGTCTGTTAAATTCTAACAGTTATTAACATTAGTGAAAGTCGGTAATATTAAAATGAAGGAATGCTCATTAAACGATTGTTTAGGTTTCTCTTATGACATCTTTGCAACATATTTTAACATTTAACAATTTTAATATTAATATTTCTAATGTTTTTGGCAACTACATAATATTTAGAATGTACTGTGTTTCCAAAAAAATATCCCACAGCTATTTACAAAAGACATAAAAAGAAAAATAACAATGGTGTCGGTTTGACTTCCAGTCTCTAGCTGCGTTAGGAAATTCATGTCTCTAGTTACGGGTTAATAACTATTAATAGTCCGAAAATAAATAATCTCTGTAAATTTTGAATCTTGTGATGAGGTGAGTAATTTAGTTCATAAATGGAAAAATGGCAAACTTGTAATAGCAAAGGTAAATAAATTTAATACAATTTAATTAGTCAAAGAAGTATATTCATTTAATTTAGAACCAAGTTTGTTAGAGGAATTGTCTCTCCATGTGTATTAGAACGCAATGAAAATGCTTATAAACATTGATAAAATATAAGGAAAAACATTAAGAACACAATATGAAAAAGTTATATGTGTATTTCAAATTTTGTACTTAACCTGTGAATGGAGGAATTTTATAATACACATAAGATTCTCGTTAATATACTACAAAGCTGCATTAAAGGCAGGTGGAAAACTAAAAATAACCGGAAATTATACTAGAAAGTCATCCAGAAGTTAAACAAAGAAAGTTAAAAGTCCAGAAGTTAAAAAAAAATTACAGGGAAGATTACATAGCATTATGGAACTTATTCTCTCAGAAGAAATGAAAAAAAAAATGATAAAATTTAACTCATTACTCTTTCTGTAAAGAAGTGAAATGTCCAGTAAGAAAATAGAATTATTTTGAAACAGTTTTTATTTATATTTTTAAATGAACTCCGCCTTTTTTTTTGTCATTTTAAAATTAATATAATCAGAGCTAATCTAATGAATGTAATGGTATGAAAAGCGCCAATTTTTATATCTGTCTCAAATTATTTTATAAAACCTCTTCTCTCTAAAAACTCTTATTTATTAGTGTAATAAAAAAAAACTAAAAAGCATTTTTATTTAATAATTTCTTACTGTTTAATCTTTTTTATTGTTCGCTAATTCACTAATAATGGAGATTCATGATTTTAATTCAATAATAAAATAAAGTTTCCTCATTTTCATTATCTTATGAGGTTATCCCGATAGGAATAATAAAAAAAAATTATCATTGTAATCATTTCATTGAAAATTAAGTTTTTGGTTTTCAAATTTCATAATGTTGTCGAGAACACATATATGTATTAAGTTTCAATACTCCAATACATTCAATGTGTGAATAAAAAAATCAATTGCAAAATTTCAGATTTAGACATAGGAGTAAATGCTTGTTAAATAAAAATAAAATAGTGCTATACTTCAAAGGACATTTCCTGTGTAATGAAAAACCTCATAAAATAAATGAAGAACCGTCAACTGCCATATAAATTTTTTTAAAAAAAGGTAGCAAACATCAAAAATTTAAAAAATTAAAAAAAGTGTTTGCATAGTTTTAAATTACATTATGAAAAAAATTAAACTTTATTTTAGAAACACTATACTAAAAACAATCTCTTATCATAGCTGAATAAATTTGGAAGTAATATGAAATTATTACCCATTAGAATAAAAATTAGAAAATCTAAAGCACAAAAAATTTGACAAGAATATATACATATATGTCTACAAAAAGATTCGTACATGGAGTCAGCATTTAAAATATGAAATCGTTTTTGTTCATTTTATGCTTGAAAAATATTATAAAAAATTCTAACACGGTAAATTATATACTCATGATTATGAAAATTATACTATTGGGTTGTTCGGAAAGTAATTTCGTTTTTTCCCGACAGAGGATTTAATTGTATTTTTTTGCACTCAACTTCACATTTAAGCCGTATAATTTTTATATGCTTTGAGAGCTCATATAGCAAGGCTTCTGTGTGAAAAATTCCAATTCATTCTACGCAGTAGTTTTTGGTTGGTGCCCTTTTAAATATGGAGAGCGATAAGCAGCATTTTCGACATATCTTACTGTTTTACTACAGAAAGGGTAAAAATGCTGTTCAAGCCAGAAAGAAATGGACCGATGTGTATGGAGAAGGTGTGTTGACAGTGCGCCAGTGCCAGAACTGGTTCGCTAAATTTTTTAGACGGTAAAACCTTCACCTCAAATGAGGAGGTCGAAAACCACCTCGATCCGTTTTTTGGCAGCAAAGACCAACAATTTTATGAGCGTGGAATTATGCTACTACCAGAAAGATGGCAAAAGGTGTTGGACCAGAACGGCCAATATATAATTTAATAAAGTATTTGTTTATTATACGAAAACTGTCTTTCTTTTCCACAAAAAAAAACAAAACAAAAAAAAAAAAACGAAATTACTTTCCGAACAACCAAATATATACATTAAAACATTTATGAGCATCTATATTTAAATTTTAATAATAATAACACATTATTTTAGAAGTAACTTGTACTTAATCAATAAAATATATATGTTTTACTATATTTCTTTTTATTATTTTAATTTAGAAATATTTTCTTATAAACTCCGAATAACTATATCCAAATATATTTGATTGCATTACCGCCTGAATACCCAGGAACTGAAATTTCGCGAAGAACATTTCTCCTTTCTATCCTTACAAATTTTGTTGTGCCCTCAATAAACAAGAATAAGAATGTAATTCTACGGGGGAAGAAACATGTATGGAAAACTAGATGAGAGCCTCTTGACCCATTTCACAGATTTATGTGTCTGGGTGTAAGGATTTTCTTTGATTATGGTCATATTTTTGTGAACAGGGTAGATAACATGTTGACGCAATGGATTTATTTGTCTGAGGTTATAGAAAGTCCAAATATTGTTATTTTATCATCAAAGATTCATAAAACATGCAGTAGTTGTAAATATACAATTTCTTCATATGACTCTAAAAAAACAATTAGGTCAATTTTTAATTTATCAATTTTTTTATATAAATTTCTTTTATTTGTAGTCGATTTTTCCATATAGAAAGCATTACAAGAAATTTAAACCTGAAGGATTGACACCATGATTTTATTTTTTAGTTTTTGATTAGCTCATTCCTTACCATTCTTGTTCACATATCTCAGAATACTGAAACTCTCGAATTTATCTATCAGAAATAAGAAAAATATTCCGCCTCAAAAATCGCAATGACATAAGGGATTCGTATGCAAAAGAGAACCCAGCTTAGATGATAGCTACTTAGCAAATGTGTACCGGGCATCATTTGAAATTCTTCAAACAACCTCCCTTCGTTCTAACTCCACGTCTTTAAACTACAGATCAGCCTAAAGCCTTCCCATAAATATAGAACATACTCGGCTGGATAAGGGCGGTTTTCAGCAATTGAACTCTACTGTCATGAAATTATCACCAATATTATTTAAAAAAAATATTCACGATATTGTGTGACATTCAGAAAATCAAGCCGCATCTTAAGATATCGTACACTATCTTAATAAGTATCAGTTTGTATAAGTATCAGTATCAATAATAAGTATCAGTTTGTGATATCAGATATTTTTGCATACTATATTTTGAGATCCGAATGTCTAATCTTCTTATTTCATCGAACATTCGTTAAATCAAAGATATTAAAGTTATAAATATTTGCATATATTCTTGGAAACGGAAAATACAGTTCATTTTAATCATTACAATATTTTATTATTTCTGAAGATATTTCTTTTAATACAATAGAAGACAGGTCACAAGAATCTAGAAAATAATTTGTTATTTTATATTAAAAACAAAGACTTTGAAGTTGCATTAATATATTCGGTTAGAAATATATAAGAAATTCAATGGAAAACAATAAATGTTTACACTTCTATTACGTTATTCCTATATAAAAGATGAGAAAAATAGATTCCCAGACAGTCTAATTAGATTTTAAAACAAAACGGTTGTCTAGTCTGTTTTATATTTAATACTGTTTGTAACAACATTACACAAAATTTAAGCAAAAAGTAATTTCAGAAGCAACTATAGAGAAACATATATATATATATATATATATATATATATATATATATATATAAAATTGTTATTTACATTTATATTAAATTGTTTGGCAGAGTAACTTTCAGAAAGATGAATTAACCATGCTACTTCTGCTCTGGAGGGTAGGTTGCTACATATTATCTTACAGAAAAGCATGATATTTAATATTATAAGAAATTGCTCGATATTATAAGTTATTTTAGATCACTTTACAATATCAGTTTATCATACAATACCATGCAGTTCCTGTGCTACTGGTGGGTTATTGAAAGCAAGAACATAATTATCTTTTCATTGAAAGACTTTAAAATAATAGAAACTTAATTCCTGATTCTAAGTTAGAAACCCCTAAAAAGAACGATCCTGTGCCAAAGAAATTATTACTGAAATGGAGCATTCTGCTATTGGCATATATAGCATTCTGCTATTGGCACAATTGCTGCAGCAGTAAAATATTAGATTTTAAGACCAACCCCATCTCCATTAAAACATTTTATAACTGTTCTCATAATCTTCTACGGCATTCTCTGTCGTCCATTGTGTGAATGCTTGATTGATTTTTAATGACTGCAATCTCCACGGGAGATTACAAGCCTTATCTACTCTCAGCTTGAAAAGAGGGTAAAGCATTTTATACGTATGCTTGAAAATCAATAGAAGAGGAGTTGTTTTTTTCTTCTTCTTCTTCTTCTTTTTTAGCAGTAACATTAAAGTCTGCTCGATCGCATACAAAATTCATATATGACATTTATATAATGCAGCTAGCTATTTCTTTATGGTAACTAGATGGGACATCAAAACAGATGTAGATAATATTTGGCCAGCATAATTATTTATAAAAGAGTCAAATGTAAATATATATATAATTTTGAAAATGTGGTTTGAAATGTGGAAAAAAGAAGACACTTGGAAATAACTTAAATTTACTTTTTTTCAAGGCAGGGCACATTTTGTAAATGGTGTGAAGCAATGATATGAGTCTGTTTTCATTGTAACACAAAAAGCGAAAGTGTAAGAAATTTTCCTCTTTCTAATTCTACTAAAAGATTATTTGAGAGATTTCTTCGGCACGGTTTGATTTAGGGAAAGTAATTTTAGTAGTTATAAGTAGGTAGGTATTTTTATCCCTCCTTTTGGAGCATGAGAAGTGCCCAAGTCAACAATTTTTTTTAGAGCGCGCATAAGAAATTATTAGATAAAAAAAAGGATTTGGATCAATAAATAAAAGAAAATTTTCGAATAAAGTAATTTGGACAATAAAAGAGGAAAGTAATTAAGATTTAAATTAAATTAAGAGACATCAGACATATATATATATATATATATATATATATATATATATATATATATATACACTGACGGAAAAAATCCCAACACCTAGAAAAAATTATTGTAGAGTAATGAAATTTGGACAATGCATTTGTCTTGTTAACACATTTAAGTGATTAAATTTTCAAGATCAAATGTTAATTTAAGCTCAAGAAAATGCATTTCAAATGTGAAATGATGTTACATTAATAGCCGGTGTAACCTCCAGAAATTTGAATGCAAGACTGCAACCTCGCATGCATTGTGCCATACTGGTGCCAATTATCACTTTGTGGTATAGAGTTACATGCTCGTTGTACTTGTACTGTTAATACTGAATTGGCTGGCTGTGGATGATGCTGAAGTTGTCGTCCAATGTTACCCCATACGTGCTCAATTGGAGACAGATTTGGTGATCTCGCAGACCAAGGTAACATGTCGACACTCTGTAGAGTACGTTGCGGTACAACAACGGTATGAGGGTGAACGTCTTCCTGTTGGAAAACTCCTCCTTGAATGCTGTTCATGAGTGGCAGCAATACAGATTGAATTACCAAACTGACGTACAAATTTGCAGTCACCGTGTTTGGAATAACTACGAGAGTGCTCCTGTTGTCATAAGAAATTGCGCCCCAAGCCATGACTCCAGGTGTAGGTCCAGTATATCCAGGTCGCAGAAAGCTTGGTTCCAAGCATTCCCTTGGTCTCCTTCTGACCAACGTACGACCAGCACTGGCACCAAGGCAGAATCTGCTTTCATCAGAAAACACGACATATCTCCACTCCACCCTCCAATGAGCTCTGGCTTGACACCACTGGCGTCGCAAATGGCAATGGCTTGGAGTCAGTAGAATGCACGCTACAGAGCGCCTTGCTTTGAGCTGTCCTTGAAGTTACCGATTTCTAGCAGTTCGTTTGTCACTGTGGTACCAACTGCTGCTCGAATTTCTGCCCAGACGCAGTACGATGCGCCACAGCCGTATGCCTAATACGGCGATCTTCATTTCAGCATGCCAGGTGGCAGCTCGGACCCCGGTCTTCTTCAGGCAGTACTATCCTTTGACTGCTGCTCCCAACAATCATGCACAGTGGATACATTTCGGACAAGTTTTACTGCAATATCGCGGAAAGAAAATCCACTTTCTTGTAGCTCTATTACACGACCTAGTTAAAATTCGGTGAGCTTTTGATAGTGGTTTCATCGTCGGTTTAAAGGTATTCTTGGCTAACATCAACTTAATACGTAAAATTTTAAAGAAAAATAACTCTCAAGAACTTTACAGCATGCATTTAAAGCAAACCCGGTATACGAGTTCTGTGTAGCACCACTACCGTCACATTTACGAGCAAAGTGAGCAATTTGAATCGATGTCATCTTTCAGATGTATAAAAACACCTACCAATTGTTTTTATCTGACTCATGTTTTTCTTGGTGTTGGGATTTTTTTTCCGCCAATGTATATATATATATATATATATATATATATATATAGAGAGAGAGAGAGAGAGAGAGAGGTAAAGGTAAAGGAGGCAATTTTCAAATAATATTTGTGGAATTTCAGAATTATTGAAATATGGATCACAACAGTGAAAATATTCACAAAATTAGTAGATAAATTTTAGCTCTTAGAAATAATAAAATTAAATGGTATATAAATCATATATTCGGAGATTTAAAGTTTAAAAATAAGTACACTAAATATATAATTCTTGATCTAATTAAATGTAAGCTTAATATTGGGACAAACGATTTATTAATCTATACTCATATAAAGCTGAATGTATGTGTGTGTGTATGTTGGCGTTCTACAGGCCAGACCGTTCAACCTTCAGCTACCAAATTTAGCACATGCATACTTTGGAGGTTGAAAATGTGCACCTGCGGTCCCTTTTTTTGAATTTTTAATTAGGATTTTAATTATTATTAAAAAACTAACTTTTCCGCTAAAAAACTCTTTTCATTTTTCCACCGCCAAATGAATAAGACTTCAGTGTTTTTTCCCCACGCTAAAGAGGATAGGCTTAAGACATTTTCGGCAGATTATTTCAAAGGATTCTGTTTATTTTCTTAATGTTTGATGCACTTAAAATTAAACATTGTGAATTAATCGATCGTTCAGGTTCATTCTGAAGCACTTTTGAATTAAAATAAAACAGAATAAAAGAAAAATAAAAATTTATAATTTGCATAACTGTACCCCAACTGGAGTAGAAAATTCACGCATTTGCGTTACCATAATTGGCATTGAAAATTCAAGCATGCGAATTGTGTTCTGATTGTTGACAACTCTATTTTCAACTCATATGGATTTGGTTTTGAAGGCTTAAAATGTTTCCGACTGATTATTTCAAACGATTCTGTTTATTTTCTTAGAGTTTCATGAATTTAAAACTAAACATTGTTAATTAATTGATCTGTTCATGATGAATTTGAGAAAATTTTGTTGACAAATTCTTGAAAAATTACATAAATTAAGAAAGATATTCTTTAGTGCCCATAAAGTTTAAACGCTCAGTGACTGTTTTCAGTAATCATGTTACAAAAAAAATAAATACTTTGTTTCAGTAAAAAAATATGATTATATTAATTGCAAATTAATCCTTTCCACTTTAATTTAAAGTATAACTTCTACGGGAGCTGACAGAATTATAGAGGGGATACATATTACGTTATGACTGAAGGTCTTTATAATATTATGAATGAATTATATGACTATCAAAATTTGAAGATTTAAAATATTTTGATGAAGAAGCTATTAAAATAGGAGCTACATAAAATATTTAGTTATTAACATTTTAACGACCATTAAGCTTGGCGAACCGGCTAGTCGCCAAAGGCGGCTATTATTTAATAAAATATTGTTGAGACGCTTTTTATTTAAAAAGAGCTACACTCCAATCAACTAAATAAATCAATAAAACTGACTAATTTATGAAATTTAAATATATATTCGATAAAAACTGGCGATTTTTGACTACATCATCGACCATCTCAAGGAAGATATGTCTATATTCTGCCTGGGTATCTCGACAGTGATTGACTTATGATTATGAAAATGTTGATTGTTCTAAACTATTCTGTTCAAAACTCCATAAATCGATCAGAGTTTATAGCAGAAGACAAAAACGTTTATTTATTTACAAGCTGAAGTATCAAGAGGATTCCGCAGAATATGATTCTTTAGAACAAAAGGACTATGTAAAATTTTAACTTCATAATTTTTTATAAGTACATTTATTGACTGAAATAAAATAAAATACTTTTGTTTACATCATTTAAATATTTTGAAAGTAAAACTTCAAATTGAATTTTACGATTAATCAGAGAGAATTTTGTTGAATAATTCTTTGCGATATTATATAAATTACAAAAATCATTTTGCAGTGCACATACAACCTCAGTGGCAAACAACTCTGCTTTCTGTTTCAATAATTAAAAAAAAAGAAAAAGACATAGTTGGTCTCAGTAAAAAATATTTTTGTATGAATTGCGGTTTAACTTTTCCACTCTAATTTAAAACTGAGATTTTATGGGCGCTGACAGAAAATTAAAGATAGAGATAATTAGTTCAATGAACAGAACTGTTTAAGGCCTAATATGTCTGAATTATAACTATCAAAATCTGAAGCTTAAAAATAATTTGCAGAAAAAGCTACTATGAGACCAAGTTACATAAAATATTAATAGAAAATTTTAGCGATCATTAATCCTGGCGAACCGGCTGGTCGCCAAAGGAGGCTAGTTGATTATAAAAATAAGTTAAACAAAGAATTCTGTGTGATAAAATGTTTGCATATTAACTTCAAAAAAACTAAAATTAATTAAAATTGTGCATACCAATAATATATTTTTTCCTTTAAAGTATAAAGCAACTGATCCAATAGCATTTAGTTATACATCAAACTTAAGGAAACAAATTTGTAATTATAATTACTATAGCAAAAATTTAGATTAAAAAAACATATTGTTACTGCAACAAAGACACTTATAAAAATTTTATAGATGAGGATAAAGGTCATATTATTACAGGAAATTTAATAATTATTGAATGCAACTCTTTAACAGAGTTAATGGAAAGATGAACTAAATTTAGATTAAGAGAAAAAAATAAACAATAATAAAATCTTAATTTCTATTGGAAAAGATTTGGATATTTTTATTGCTAAAGTATCTAGAAAATACCATTGGCCTGAAGGCCAATGGTGCCGAAGGTTTTCGGGGAATGGAAAGTGAGAATTTTAGAGGAAATGAAAACTAAAATGAATACAGATTTGACAGATCTAAAGAACGAGGGATTTATTTCAGCAAAACATTAAAAAAAGAAAAGAAAAAAAAATGTAAAAGAAAAATTTGTTATTACAGTAATAGATAAATCAGCAAATAATTTCTGTTTATTTTGTAAATACTATTATAAAGAACTGTTAATTAATGAATATAATTCTAATATAACTTATATTTGAAAGAACACGGGGAAAAGGAATCATATAAAAGAATACTAGATTTCGAGAAAAAAACCAAAATTAAGACTTGCTCTCTAAACAATCCTTATTTGCCCCCAGCAGTTAAATTTCATAAAAAATTGTCAAAATTCAGATTCGTGACTTGTAGCTCCGGTATTTATAATTACTTTACGGGTAGACATTTCTTTAAATACTTAAAAATTATCCTGGACAAAATCAAAGATGAAGATAACTTTATAATTAATAGTAACGAAGAGTTTTGGGTTACTGGGATGAAACCGTGTCCCGACCTCTCTCCAAATCAACTTGCGTTGGGAATCGCTTGCAACATCACGGATAGAGAGCGTTTCGGTGGTCCTGGAGTTGTCGTCTGGGGAGGCATTATGATGAACGGGCGGACTGAGCTCCACGTTTTCGAAAGAGTTTCTGTAACTGAAGATCGCTATTGTCAGGAGGTGATCCTTCACCATGTGCGTCTGTTCCGAGGTGATATTGGATCAGACTTCGTTTTTATGGATGACAATGCACGGCCACATAGTACTCATGCTGTTGAGGAGCTCCTGATAAGTGAAGATATCACTCGAATGGATTGGCCGGCGTGCTCCCCTGATTTAAATCCGATAGAACATGTGTGGGATGCTTTGGGGAGACGCCTTGCGGCACGATGACATCCTCCTGGGAACACCCGACAACTGAAACAGATGCTGATTGAGGAATGGGCACTCTTACCTCAAGAACTGTTGGACAATCTGGTGCTGATTATGGGGAGACGGTGCAAAGCAACCATTACAGTAAGGGGAGGGCATATCCCATACTAAGGAACATCTGCTTGCTGTTCTTCCTCTTGGACAGACAATCATGTGTAACGATACTATGAGTTCAATAAATCCTTTTTTTGTTTGATTCCATACTGTATGCATTGTATTCATTTCTACGCAACTATGCTTTCGTCTTTCTTTCAGAACAAAATGCTGTATCTCATTTCTGAATTTCATGTCTCTCAGAAGATTTCTCATGAAGTTATGGCAAAAAACATACCTGTTGCTTAAGTTTTGCACACCAGTGTACGATAAAAGGGATGAATTCCACTTTAAAATAACAGAACTTTGTAATTACCATTCTAATCTAAACACTAAAATTTTCAAAAATGTAATTATCTCACAATTCAACAGGAAAAAAAAATTGTAATAACAAAATTTCCTACATTGAAGCAACAAATAATCTCATTAAAAATTTAACTAATAATGAATTTCCAAGAAACTACTCCAATGTTGATTTTTTAATAAAAAAGATATGATTTGCTATTAATCCTTTGCCTAAAATAAAAATTGACTTTACGTTGAATATTAACTAACTCAATAGATAGCACTAAAATCCTCTAATTATTTATGACTCTGAATAATGATCACGATGGGACATTTTTCTTAAAATTTTTACCTGCAGCTGGTATGTTCTTTCCTTTTTGTTTTAATAATCGGTTATAAGAGTTCATATATAGTTTTTTTTTATGTTATTGTATTTTTTGCTTAATTGGTGATCGCATAATTTTATAATTTTTTGTATTGCTTCTCTTTCTGTAAAAAATGCTGTATGTCTTATGCCTAAATTTCAGGGGGTTTTCGGGTCACGAGGAGTCAATACTATTGGACTAAGGTCAGACTCCCCGCAGAAAAAAGTCCCTTAGTCCCTTATTTTGAATCCCTGCTTGAGGGTGACCCTTGAGAAAGTCTTCAGGCCGGATTCTTATCTTATTTGGTTCAATTATATATATATATATATACTGAACATCCTTAGCACCAATTAAGTGTGAGTTTGAGTGTGATGTAAAAATGCACTCCGGTGTGAGTTTGAGGGCTACTTGACATTAAAACTGTATATACATACTATACATTAAAACTGTACTTAACTAGTGAAAGAAGTATTTATTTCCTCAACTATTACAATTATATGTACATTTTAAGTTTTTATCGGCGTATTATAAAAGTCAAGAAAATAAAATTTTATACAGTTTTTTTAATGTAAAAATGTCTAATAAAAGATTTTTTTTATGATCATATATTTAATAATAAAATTTATTGCATTTATTTATGTTGAAGGAATAATAAAAAGCAAATAAAAGATGCAACATACAACAATATAAATTTATTGACTTAGATTATTATTTTATCCCTTAACTGGGACTGTGCAGACTGTAATACGGCTAGCGATAGTTTTTCGGTCACCCCTATTCCTTTTTTATCTCAATTGAATATATTGACCCTGTAGCTTCCTGTTTTGTGACCTTCAATATGCGTGCACTTTTCAGAGATGCGTATTAAAATAATTCAGTTATTACTGTCAACACGGTCTCTAAGACCGCATCTCTCAGTTAATGTCCCCGTGATAAACAAGGTTTAGCAGATGGCGCTAAAACTTGGACCCCGAAATATCGTCGAATTTACTGATCCTATTTGGAAGCAGTGCTCCAGACACTTTTAAATAAAACAGAAAATGACTTTAGTGCTAAGGATAATTGTACAGAAGAGTTTTTCGATGAAAGTTCGCATTCAACTGATTCTGATATGTATGTTCAAATATAATTAATTTTTCTATTGATAATGTTTTTGGAAAAATTTATAAAATATATTAATATGTCAAGATATAAGTATATATATACAGAATTTGCAGGTTGATATTTATACTAGTTCTTAACCTGTATGTTTAAAATGCCCTAGAAAAGAGTGTTATGAAAGTCCCACAAGCCCATAAAAGAAGGCCAATTTTACAAATTGTCAATTTTTTTCCATATAATTGTTGATCTTTACATTATATTGTTTTCTATATACCTTCATGTACTGTAATAATAGATATGATTTAAAAAGTAAAAAGTAATATGTTTTTTTTCAAGAATATTATTCATTGTGACATGCAGTTTGAGAAGAAAATGTATGTCCCAACTCATTTACTGTTTTCATTGCTAATATATTTTGAAAAAATTCTAAAACATATCAATATATCAAGAAAAAATATCTGCAAAATATATTGGCAGTTTTTCATACTAATACAATCATTTGAAAATTTAATTTGAGTGTAAATGAAATGTGGTGTCGTAGACCGCACCTCCCCAGTTAAGTCCTAAAATGTCACCTCCCCAGTTAAGGGTTAAGATCTCAGACTATTGTTTAACAAGTTTTTTGTTGTATACTTCAAGATATCTTTATTATTTATTTTTAACTGAAAATTTAATGAGAGTTTATTATCTGAGATTATTTTTAAAATGAGAATCAATGAGAAACTAATTTTGTTTGAAAAATAGTAAATATGTCATATTGTTTAAAGAATATGATAAATTACGCATCTTCGAATTTTATGCTGGCAACATTCATTTTGATTCTAATTTTATCAGAGAAAACACTATAATATATAAAATTTCACATTCTAAAGAAATGTTTTTATTTTTTTTAATATTTCTTTTTTCCCATTATCATATTAGACACGTCAAAAACTTTTTATTATTAATAAAGTGCCATCTTTCCTCTATGTCTAAAAAATTAGAAATATATTTTACCCTGCAGTTTCAATTAAAAAGAATAAAAATCAAGCTCAATTTTTGCTCAATTACAAACCACCTTTCATATAAAATTTGTAAATTTTAATTTCACACACACACACAAAATATTTCTCTCATTCCGGGCTCGTTTATCAGGCCAGCCATGCCAGTTTTTACTGGAATTCATTGGGTATCTTAAATATGCTATTAATGACATTATGTTACATCACAAAATAACACAAAGTGTTGAAAATTATACATTTCTGTGATTTTTATTATCTAGCCATCAAGAAGAATCTACCTAAATGTAGAAAATGACAAAAAGAAATTGTAATGGTTTGTCAAATCAAATGAAGAAAATAATAATATTTGAATCCCAAAAAATATGCAGTGAAATCAGCAGTTTTTCTAATAACATGTGATTTAATAATCTTTATTCCAAATCCTTGCATTTCGTATTTTAATAATAATTTTGACCACAGATGCCATATGGATTAAGAGATATTTTCCAATTTCACATATTACCCCTTTAAATAATACATTTCTCTCTAAATTCTATTCTTCATATTTTTTGCCATTGAATTTAAAACAAATATATAGCTTTGGAATCTTACACACATTTCTCATTCCAATCTTACTTTTAATTAAATGTGAAATGTAATAAAAAGTTTCGATTACTTTTTCTCTAAATGATGGGTAACTTTCATTAGGAATAACGTAAAAAGGTGTTGTTATTCAGAAAATAAATCAAATTTCTCTTGTTTATGGAACTTTTTCGACTGCGGGAAAGATTAACCCCCAGACGTCATTATCGAAAACCAGAGAGCTGACCTTTTTGTTTTTTGGCCATTGTGGCTAATGATAAAGCGGGCCGCCATTTATCACTTTTGAATTCTTGTTCACTTCCTCTAACTTAGCTGAGAAATTATATTTACGCTACGAGATAATTAATCAAGTCAGAATAAATGTGTTACGGTCGTTTGGATCAAGAAATAAAATAAATATTGCGTCCCATCTTCTTGACAAAATTCCGTTTTCTAGAGAGTTCAAATGTTAAATTTCAGTAGTGTTGTTATTAAAAGAGAAAAATTATCATAGAAATATTCATTTAAAAATAATTACTGATTCATTCAATTCAATTTGATGTTAATTCTTTTTAATAAAAATAATTTCGTGTAGTTTTAGAAGCATAATATACTCTTTAAAGAAATATGAAATGAATTTCCACATAAGCTTAAAAATAATGTTGAATTTTTAAGCTATTTTTTAAATCAAAAATAGTTTATTTTTTAAAGAATAATTCCTGAAGCAGTCTCCTTTTGGACTATGTCTGAAATAAGTAAAAATAATAATAATTATACATTTTAAAAGAATGTATGAAGTGCTTTCCCTAGTATCCGGTTCAGACTTCCATACTATCCGGTCTAGTTTTCTTTTATCGTAACTAAAGTCAGGAACTAGCAATGCAAGGAGTTACATTGGCAATATCGTCAAGGCATTGAAAGCGGGTGTCTGCAACGATCCTCCTACGTATCGTCTGCAAAATACAAGCTATGACACGAAGAGAGCAGCGTTTTGCACGTTGTTCATTGTTTCATCAGTTTGTAACGGACCTCAGTCATTGCAGCTGTTCCTGATTAAAACTGCACAGTAAGTACAGGATTCGTAAATTATTCGTAGGATATCTAAACGCCTTTTTAAGTTTATCGAAGTGACGGTTTCAAATTGGATGATATACGAAAAAATGTTGGTGTATAGAGGAGAAAATATGAGACATACATCGACAAGACTCAGGTGTAACATCAAAAATATAACTTAAGTTATATAAAGATATAAAAACTACCGGTAGAGAACCTGCTATTTTATCTCGACACGTTACCGACAACTGCTCTATGATTCATCTGGACACAGCCGCATTCATATTCTACCTGGTTTGAGATAAATTGGTTCAGTACTCAATAAAAAGTGAGAAAAAATATGTATAATAACAGTGAGTTCGGGAATAGAAACTTGGTTTTCTAGTTAATGGGCAAAGAAATGTATTCATATAAATCAGCCTAACAGGCCTTTTGGTTATACAGCCTGTTTTTCTGTCAAATTAGGCCGGATAGTTGGGAGCATACTATAATTGCAATATTCTTTGGTAAATTAATATATATTGAAAGTACTTTCATATACTTCTATCTATACTTACATAAAGCTCCATGTGTGTGTGTGTGTGTTGGTGCTCTACAGGCCAGACCATTTCACCTACAACTAAGAAATTTGGTACATGAATACCTTGAAGGTTGGGAATGTGCACCTAAGGTCTCTTTTTTGAATTTTTAATTATTAATTAAAAACTAACTTTTAAGCCAAAAAATCTTTTTATTTTCCCCACCGCCAAATGAATAAGGCTTCAATATTTTTTTCCACCCTAATGAGGCTAGGCTTAAAATTTTTCGGCAGATTATTTCAAACGATTCTGTTTATTTTATTATTGTTTGATGCATTTAAAATTAAACATTGTTAATTAATCAATCTTTCAGATTCATTCTGAAGTACTTTTAAATTAAAACAAAATAAAGGAAATTAAAAATTTCTAATCCGCGTAGCGTTACCCCAACTAGCGTAAAAAAATTCACGCATTTGTGTTACCGTAACTGGCGTTGAAAATTCACGCATGTGCATTGCGTTCTGATTGTTGACAACTATTATTAACGGATGCGGACTTGATTTAAATTATTTTTAGGTTAGTTGTATGCTTTTGTACTTAAATTGTATTTATGTTAGTTATATATTTTTTGTATATGCTTATAGTTTTAAGTACATCGTATTGTAAGTACTTTTTTTAACCTGTTTTCGACCGATTATTTTAAACGATTAGTTTTATTTTGTTAGTGTTTGATGCAATTAAAATTAAACGTTGTTATTTAATCGATCTGCTCATGACGAATCTGAGAAAAGTTTGTTGACAAATTCTTCAGATATTACATAAATTAAGAAAGATATTCTTTAGTGCCCATAAAGTTTAAACGCTCAGTGACTGTGTTTTCAGTAATCATTTTATAAAAAATGCTCTTTTTCTATAAAAAATACTATATTATTTGCAGATTAATCCTTTCCACTTTAATTTAAAGCATAAATTCTACGGGAGCTAACAGAAAATTAGAGAGATACATATTATGTTATGACTGAAGGCCTTTATAATATTATGAGTGAATTGAAATTCGAAGTTTTAAAATATTTTAATGAAGAAGCTATTAAAGTAGGAATTACATAAAATACTTAATTATTAAAATTTTCACGAACATTAAGATTGGCGAACCGGTGGTCGCCAAAGGTGGCTAGTTAAAAATAAATCAGAAAATAAAAGATTTTATTTAAAAAAATAGTAAACGAAGCAATTTATTTCTGAACAAAATTATTACAGCGTTGAAATGTATTCCTTTATAAATAATATTAAATATAAAAAAAAATTCAAATACACGATTAAATTGTATTAGAAGTAATGTGGAAATGAAGGAAATAATAAGTCTAACTTAGCTCTTGAGATTTCATCAAAGGTAAATAATAGCCTTAACATTATTTGTTTCACTTTTAAATTTTGGCCAAAGAAAATGTAACAAACGATTTTCCTTCAGAAGCATTAAAATGATTAATTCAGCAATCACATCTGAATTTTATCCTGAAAAATTTGAAAGATAAAATATAACATTTTGTACAATCTCAAAATTTTGATTGAATTGTTATAAATCTTATAAAAAGAGATTTACTCCGAAAATCTTACCGTTATTTTTAAAGAATAAACTGTGCAGAGATAGTAACCTTTTAATAACAAACATTTGAAAGATTTTTGTTTATTTAAATTCAAATTATTCAAATCTATATTTCCTTAAAGTGAATTCAAGGCACAAAAATTATCATTTATTTAATTATATGTTAATTTCTAATAAAATTATGGCATCAAAAGTGATATTCTGTTTATGTATGCATATTTAAAATATTCAATTGTGTAATGATCAGTAGCCAATCATCTGGAGACTTGTAATAAATAAATAATGATAAATAAATGAAAATATATTGTAACTGTTATATTCTGAAACCAAGAAATAAATTTTGAAATCTGTATTTAATAAATATTGTTTAAAATTTCACTGGAAATCTAATTCCGTAATGATGTGTTAGGTGAAAAAATAGTTTATTAAACCAATAATTATAATTATAAATGTTAATAATTACAAATATTACCATCTTTATACTGAATATACGTTTAAAATACCTATTAAAATAATATTAAAAAATTAATTAATAGTTACATAGATATTCCATGTATTTTTCACTTTATTTTTCAGTACTTTTAACTTACTATTATCATCCTTTACATAAAAATCTATTTAAATATTCCTTTTCAGTATATTCTAATTTTATTTTTAATTATTTATAATAAGGAAATTTAAATGAAATTAATGACAATCTGTAAATAC
>JAPMOR010087037.1:483406-516304 GCA_026543865.1 Argiope aurantia
AGTAGAAAAATGCTTTATTTCATTTAGAAATGAGTCTTTCTATAGAATGCTTTTCAACTTTGCAGGGATAATGTTTTTAATACTTAAAGAAAATAAATTTTATCCCTATTATTAATTAATTTGAAGTAAGTTGTTTTCTCTCATGGATAAAAAATACATGTTGAGATATTTTAATTTTAGTGTTAGTTTTTAATTATTTGTGTTTGATTATTATGTTATTTGGACTTTTCGATACATATAATTTTATTTTATGAAAAATATTTGCATAACGTTATTTTATATTTTATAATAACATTTATGTAAAACAATTTTAATTGCCCTTTCCGCAATAGCAGAACACCAGCAACGAGCTGATTGTTAGAGAACATCAAGCTGATTGTTGGAGATTTTCCTATAATGTGGACTTATCTTCAAGAGATAATATGGGAAGCAACTTCCCCTTATGTATTGGAGTAAATAAATTTTTAGCATAAGTTCAATCAATGTGTAACAAGATCGTTTTAATCAACAGAATGAAGTCACAATATCCCTTAAATCTTTTATTCCTAGACTTGTCAGATATGCTAGAACAAATGAGATTGGAGTTGCTTAACAATTTATTTAAATTTTCCTTGCGAACACCTTTCATGGAATGCTTTCCCGAATTTTTCTCCCATAAGATATATATCTTTAAGATATAAAGATGATATATCCCCCCATGCCAGAGTGAAAGCTGTGGGCTTTAATCAAGGTCCTGAACGCCTCGAGTGCTCAAATTTTTATTTTCAGAGCTTCACAAACAAAGCGATCTGTGTTTCGTAGTATAAGGAAAATACCTACATTTAAAAGCTTTTTTGTTCTATTAAAACAAAAATTTAAAGGATAATTAACATTTGTTGCTAAGACTAGAATCAGATTATACTCACTTGGCCCTTTATATTTTATTGTTATCCTGTTCTCAGAGATACGATATAAATTTTCACTATATTGATTTCATTCAAAATTTGCTAGAATGCCAAATTTGTGCAAAAACAACATACCTAATTTCATCCATCTAATAAAAAAATTCCGAAATAAACAAACGAAATAAAAATTTTGCATCTCTCCAAAAACGAGTTTTTCGGCCTAAGACATTTCTGAATCATGGAGATTCTTCAAAATCACGAAGTTGAATTTTCTGTCAGTTATAATGTCTTTTGTTTGTCTACTTCACATACAAGAAAGAAATGTTTTAAAAAACAACAATGCAACGTGTGAGGATACATCATATTTATCAAATATTCAGAATAACGTTTTATGTCATGAAAGAAGTATAACTAAATGTTATATACCTATTAGCACAAATACCCAATAACACCCCCACAATATTATTCCAAGTTGCTCACTATTCTGAATATCTAAGATGTATTTTAATATAAATATCATCTGCTAAAGAGGATGGTTGACTAAATGATACGGATATACAATGCAATATTTTTTTATTTTTCTCAAAATAATAATATTATTATTTTTTTAATTCTTTAAATTTAGATTTTGAATTAATTCTATTTCTACTTAAAACATTCTAGTTTGTCTAATAATTATTCTACAAAGGCCTAAATTGGTCATAAATGTATCAACGCATTTTTAATTCAAATGATCTTTTCCTCACAGAAAAACAAGGGTATACAATAAAAGAATATTCCAGTTTCTTTTCATGTTATTTCATTTAATCGAACTCGCAAGTGTTTCAGAAATAGAAATTTTGAACGACGGAAGAGAATGCATGTTACTGAAGTTGTAGTTGAGAAAGTTTACAAAGATTCATATTTCAAAGTTGAAAGACAAGTAAATAGAGTTAGTTACAGATCACTCCGTTCTTTATTGTCGGAGAATCAAACAATGTATTGCTATCATCCTGACAATAAGAAAAATCATAGTCTTTGATGCAAATACTCACCTCACTAAAAGCACGCATGTAAAGAAATAAATTCTTGAGACTTTTCAAGAGAAATAACTCGACTCATTTATCAAAGCAAAAATGTAGTGTCAGGAGATGGGGTGAAAGAACTAGAAGAGGACAAATACAACATTTTGTACATTAAAGTTCTGGATATAGTGGAAAATTAGGAAGATGTGAACTAGAGTGCATTTGGGTTTATAAAATTAGCGTGCAGGCTAAGGAATGTTTGAAAGATGTCACTAGAGAAAAAGAGCAAATACATTAAAGTTTATACATTGAAGTTAGAATATAGAAAATGATTGGGGAGATTTGAACTCGAGAGTTTTTGGGTTTATAAAATTATCATTTTGCTAAGATATTACAGTTCATTTTTCATTTCTGATATTTATAAGTTTGTTGCAAGTTTATGGATTAACTGAAATGTTGCTTTAATTTTCTTTTTATAATTGTTTTATGTAATGTTTATATTCATTAATTCATGCTGGATGCATGAAATACAGTACTTTCTTTCACTTTCAAAAAATTAATTTATTTTTTTATGAATATTACCTATTTTTATAACAAAAATGTAGAGTAAAAAATAGTCATTTTAATGCATAGAATAATCTGTAATTCATGTATTAGGCAAAATCTGGAATAAAATGTAGAAAACTGTCCATACAAACTATATTTTTGAAGCTGCAAAAAATACCCTTCTTATAAATATTTATAAAATTTTCCTGTATAGTTAATTCAATATTTCATTCTCGGTTGTTAAAGAAATAAAAATAATTCTTAAAATTTCAAATGTTGTGATAGTAAACATTGAAAAAATACTATATATATCCATATAAATCTCTTAACTATGTCATTATAATCTCCTAGCTTATTCTTAGAAGTCTGTAATGGCAGTTATATGTTAATTTCTGTAATCAGTTTACATACAAATTGTCTCGATTAAAGTAGCATTTTTAAAGTACCTCGTTTATTCGATTATTCAGTTTAAAATTTCTTGATTTCGAATGACATCAGTTTAAGTAAGTGATGCCCATTGGTTGTTGCTTTAGCTACTTTCTTAACTGCTTCTATGACTTAGGGAAAATATTCCTAACAAACAAATTTTAAAAAGATACTTTTAGTTATTTTTATAGCCATCATGGACGCATTTCTAAATAATAAATGGTAGTAGTTTGCATAATTTACTTATTAAATAAAACAGTGTAGCATCTTAATGTTTAATATGTAAAAGCTTTATTGAAATCGAAGTTTTTTCCATTAAAAAAATATTTGTACTTATTCGATATTTATGCTACATAAAAAGGATTTAAATAAAGTATCGAACTTTAGAAAAAATATCCAATATAATTCATAACTAAAATATTTTTTCTTTATATAGAATAATTATTAAGTTCGCAAATTATTAATAATCCTATATATAGACAAAAAATTTAAATAACATTTTAGCAGATTGATGTAAAATTATTTGTACAAGATTGTAATATTTAAAAAATATTTATTCATTATCTCTACATTGCAGGAGTTTTTATCTATGTTATTTTTTATTTGTATTTGTTTATTTTTATTATTTACGTAAAGAAAATTATTTGTACAATTAAGCAAACAAATCAAACCTTAACTTATTCTTAAATGATTTTTTATTAAATTAGATTTAAATTTATTTCTACTATTAACAAATATTTATAGCTTTGTTTAACTTGTATTTTCTCTTAATTTTACAATGATGGAGTACTTAATCAATTTCTCGCTCATTTCCAGAACTGTTGAAGTTCAAAATTAGGTAAAATTATCTTCATATCAATATAATCTTTAAATATTTTCAAAACTTAATTTTGACTTAAACACTTAATGTAATAAAATCTTGATATCCTGATAGAGAATTTTAGGAAAAAAAATTACTAAAATACATACTATCCATAAAAATATATCATAAATAAAATTCAAAATGTAAGGAATAAATAAAATAGAAAATCTACATTTTATTTTTCTAATGAATCTATGTTTTAAAAATATAAAATAAGTCTATTAATATCAAATAAAACTGTTTGCTTAAAATATTTGTAGTAAATTATATACCTCTCATTTGAAAATATATTCTGTTGTTGATATGAGTGTATTTTACTGCTCTATTTTAAAATAATTTAACGAGGAATATAATTATGAATGCCCTTTTCTATTAGAACTTAGTCTATCTGGGCAGATTAATTTTGAAATATATTTTTAGGTTTTTACAGTAGGTTTAAGAAAGCAAATCTAGAATTCTGCAGAAATATTCTTTTTACTAATTTCATTTTTCACCTTTAAAAAAAAATACATTTACTTCCGTCATATGAAATATTTTATAAATATAAATCTCCACTTTTGATCTAATTATGATTTCTGGTCTAATTAATATTTTTATCTTTTATTTAAAAGATAAAATGATAAATAATGAAATTGAATTTATTATAAGAATTTAGATATTTTACATGGTTACTCCTGAATGCGAAACGGATAAGAACCAAGTATTTTTATTTTGACGAAATTTGCTTAACTTATTTCATTGAAACACCAGCAGGTAATAGAAAAAAGGCCGAGATTGAAATTAAATCTTGTACCTTTTAATCTGCAAATCTTAATTGTAGTTACAATTGCGCACCAAATGTGCTAATTTTATTTGCATTTTTAAGTTATAACGACTACAAAGCCAGCCGATCAACCCTTTGTGGAATTAGGTTTAACACTTGATAGGTGTTTATATCGTAGATGTTAAATAAGTATGCCAAATTTTAGCCTTCTAGCTCTTTTCCTTTTTTAGTTATAATGTTAATTTATATTCAATGAGCTGAAAAGTCAGAATTCCTCAGAACATAGTTTGCTCAAAGATTAATAGAAATCTACAAATTTATTGTAAAATACCTTATACCAAATTTCACCCCGCTAAATGTAATATTTTTATGCGTTCTCTTTGTCTTAGACATACAGACATAATGCCAAATATGTATTTTCCGAACTCAGGGAAGTCTAAATTGGGGAGATTCATCGAAATTTCTAGTTCGAATTTTTTGAAGATTAAACACTTTCTCCACACATATTAGAGAAAATAAAAAGATGGATTTTTTTTAGCATAGAAACGTTATTATATTTCTTATAATTGAAATTAAACTCGTAATAAAACTGAATTTCAAAATCCATTTTGTATTTAATAATTAGTCTGTTGAATAGTAGGCTACTCAGTATAAAAATAAAACTGTAAAAGCTTGATATGATTTTACTAATACCATTTTATCCAGTTTTGAGGTAAGTAGCCAACTAAACATTATAAACTATTTAATTTAAATTTTCACCACAGAAATTAAATTTTCGACACAGAATTAACAGAAATATGTGCAACATCAATAACAGGGATATCTCTAGTTTAGTTCTTAGTTTATTTGCATTAACGTACCAATTTAAAGCAACACTAAAGCTAATTTGGGAAGGACCTCGTAAGTTTAAACCTCAATCAGATGATCAGGATGACACCCGAGCTGGCAATCCTCCTCTCCAACGTTCATACCAGATCAGCGAGAGGAAGTCAAGAAGATCTCGAATTTCATATAAAACAAGGTTTATTGAGTCAAAAGTTTTTTATCAAGTTCCGAAAATCCAAATTGAATTTGAATATAATATACTCACTAACAAATTAAATATAAGAATAATTTAGTCTATCGCCCAAAACAAAAATTTTATAGTTCAAAGAGGTTTGAAATTTCTTAAGACCAAAACCTGGAAATTATCTCATTAGGTAAACACGTATTAAGGATTGAATCACAAAAAGGTTTAATAGTAAGAAACGAGTAAGAAAAAACGAATTCACTGACTACAACTATTCCAGACAGATAAATGACTAATCTTTTACTTACCAACTATTGTTCCTCCTGGAATCGTAAATTCTATCATATTGTCTGGATTACTAAGATTAAATAAGGAAGCTCCAACTGAAATTTGCTCTAAGTTTCTTTCATTGACTGTGGAATTAGTTTTATTCCTTTATTTTTATCTCTGCTAATTACTTCGGATCTGTTTCGGAAAGCTTTAGTTTCCTTAACAGTTTTAACAAGAAAAGCTTAGTAGGTCTCAAATGAAATCCACAAAATGGCAATATAGCGCTTTGTAATGACTTTGTGATAGTTAAAAAAGAACTAAGAAATGCTCATGTTATCTAAAGCCATTGATGAGGAATCTGGATCTTCTGCGTTAGGAAATTTAATTACATGAATAAATTATATTTTTAATTAATAAATTTTATCTTACTTATGATAGTTATTCTTTTTTCAGTTTCGAAAAGCAGGCAAGAAAAGACAATTATTTTATGTTTGTTGAACTTAGCATCTTAATGACGTTTTTCCGTGCGAATAGTTGTAACCATAGTTAAATAAATTAATGCGAATCACAACTTCAAGCAAATGATGTATTTATAATTTTTTACAATAAATATAATCTTCTTACACTTTATTGGATACAATTTCTCATTTGTAACAATTGTAATTAGCAAAAAGAAAATCAAGCTGCTATATTTCATTTCTAAATTATGATGAATATTAATTGCTTAATATTCGTCTCATTAAATCAATTGCTGAACCCAAAATTACTTAAGAATCTAAACCAACATTTATGATTCCAATGGAAAAAAGTAATAATTTCTTTGGAATGTTATGTATATGGAATACAAATTGGTCGGTCCATTTTCAAAGGATGATTGTGGCTGTTATGAATTTTATAATGAGCCTTTGATGTTGGTGATTGGAAAGAGGTTAGACATTTGTCAATTATATATAGTATATATCGCTTTGAGCTCCATAAAAAAATAACATTTTTTTTAAAAAAACACTTATTTTTTACTGTGCTAAATATGTCAAATTTGTGTTAACTAAGCAGAATTTGGGGAAGTTTTAGTTTTGTGATTTAATTGGATGAAACGTGAAGCTGAAGAGCATCGAATACCTTTGGAAGTTTATGATGACAATTTTTCAACTGATAAATCGTATAGTGAATGGTTTCGACGTTTCGAGAATAATGACTTCAAAATTAAAGAAAGGCCTCGCTCTGGACAGTCAAGGAAAAATAATTGAAGCAAAGAGTTGGAAACATAACTCAGTCAAAGGTCATGCTGTATATCTGGTGGGACCAAAAATTTCTTATGTACTAAAAGCTGGTGATTCTTTTACAAGCGATCAGTATAGGTTATAATTAATTACATATTGGCATTACGAGATAAAATCGGATGAGGATTGGCTATTTCCTCTATGATTAGTATATAATGTGTTACTTCCACCTATTCATCGAAAAAAAATGTTTTCTGTTGAGCTTAAAAAATACAGATATTATTGTTTGGATCTTTAAGATGAGAACCGATTTTCTCTGACTGTTATTTCTGGATGCATATCCTTCTCGATAGGACACAATAATGAAATCACCATTCCAATACCATTGCGAGGAACCAAATCGAAAACGGTCGAATTTTCATTGATGGCATATCTTGTTTATAACCATACTGGGAAATAAAAGGGAAAATGGCAATTCACTTAATGAAAATTTGATAATTTTATTTTTTTGAAATTCAAGGTAGGAAAATAGAGAGAATAAAAGGTATATGATTTCATCTTATTTAAAATTTAATCTCGCTTTAAATTTATACTTATAAAACATATAGACACCGTGTTCCAAGTGATGAATCCATGTTTCATTCTGAAATGATGTGGTCAGTATACTAGTAGCATAATATCAAAAACAAAATTTTATTTTGCAAATAAAGCCTGGCCTATCCTCTTCATTTACAAATAATAATTATCATAATTTATTTTAGTATTTCTCAGAATTTATCAACTTCAAAATATCTCAAACAGACAATTGAAAAAAATGGAAGAATAAAATAGATATAATAAACTTTTGACAGAATTTACAATGACTGTAGATTTCAGAAATCGAAACAAGTAAATAGGATTAGTGAAAGTTTAGTTCATCTTTACCTGTCTCATGACTAGTCAGTGAATCAACCATTGATAACAATAAGAGAAACCGTGACCTTTGATGCAAATACTGGTTTCTCTCAAGGTACTCACTGCTGAAGAAATATATCCTCCAGACTTTTCAAAAGAAATATCATCTTTCAAAGCTAAGGAGTTATGTCAGATGATAGGGTTAAGTAAACTACTAGTCAAGAGTAGTATTAGTTCTTACTATATATTTTATCTATTGGATCAGAAATTTGAATGTAAAGTTTGGATAATATGAATGTGAAGTTTTGGTTTAAACGCTGTTTGGTCGTCTGGTAAATACAATTCCTGAAAAATTAAATTATTTTTGTAAGTTGGCCATAGATAATTTTTATCAGTTTTCAAGAGTGGGGTGATTTATTGGATAAATAAGAAATATATGCAGCTAAAAACTGATAATTAAAATCTAAGTAAACATTTAGGTTTTAAAATTAAGATTAAAGTTGAGAACAACCAAAATATTATAAATGCTTGCATTTCTGTTTTTTTAATAAAAAAGAAATTTTTATCTAGCTATTTTTATTTTTGTTCTAATATCGTCTCAAAAATTAATTGATAACATGAATAAACGTACAAAAGAGACAATAAGACATGTTTTCTCAGCTCTTTCAATTTAATTTCAATTAAGTTTAAATAATCTCTCAAAAAAGGGAAAATAAAAAGAAAAATGTAATTTTTTCCAAACTTTGAATTAAATTGCTTTTAAAAGATAAGGTAGATAATATAAATTTTATTTTATGATTTACTTAATTTTTGTATGGATTAAGTAGTTCATGATATAATGCAAGTATAATGCTTAACTATCACCACCACAAAAGTTGCTTTTATTAAATCTGAATTTTAAGATTAAACTAAAAATGAATAAATAAAATTAAAGTGAAAATGCTTTTCCTTAATAATTAATAACTGACAGTTTCCTTAATCAGAATTTTAGTTTTATGCATCCCAAATACATAGGTAAAAGCGTAAAATACAATTCAAACTAAAAATTAAAATAGGATTAGGAAAATGTGTATAATTTAATTATTATACACATTTTTATATGTGTTTAATTACAAACACGAAATGAAACACAAGTTATAATTAATTCATTATAGGAAAACAACAAATGTTAAATTTGTTTAGAAAAACATAAAATGGTTTGCCCCGTTGTCGAGGAAGTATTTTCTTATTAGACCACTTATCACCATTATGCAAAATTCTGAAAATACTTTTTAAAACCTTTCAAAATTTTGGATATATCTTTCGGATGTTTACCTTTAAGTTTTAAATGCAAACATTTGGGGATCTCTTATTTTGAAACCTCTTTACCTCTTGGCAATTTGTTGAATTTATGGAAATATCGAATTTTTAAACAAAAACAAGCCGAAAAATTATTACAAACCATAAAAAGTCAGAAAAAAAAGACGATAAATACTTTCAAAGAATGCAAATAAACAGTGTCTTCTGAAAAAGAAATATTTATCTAATAATATTTCTTAGTCAGGAAATGTCAATATTTCGAGGGCAGGTGATTATTTATATATATATTTTAATTTTCACAGCTTTTATTTATTTTTTCATATTTTTTAACCGTAGCACAAATCAATCAATCAAAATACATCTGAAACATTTCAGAAAATAAATAGAAGATATTTTAGCTCTGGATTCCTCTTCCAGATTCTATAGCTCTGGATTCGTCTTCTTTTTTAATTATGCTTGCATTTTTGACACCAGGTGTTTTATTTTACTGAGTATCGCATGTAAAAAATAAATACTTATGTGGATGTGGAGGGAAATAAGAATATATATAAGAAATATATATAATTAAACCTTCTTCATGACTGCATTAGTACGAATTTGTTATGTTGTTTCTCAGCGGAATTAGTTCCATCATAAGGAAGACAATTTTACGGCAGTGTTGAAGCTGAACGGATGCAAGGACACCCTGTTTCGGCGGAAAACTTAGGTGCCACTTGATGACTTGGACTTCAAAATGAAAGATTTTTAAATCAACAGAAATTTCCGCTATAGGACCATTACGATGAAGATTATGAAGATTCTTCAACAAGTAAATTTTACCTTACTTCGCAAACTATAAAAAGCTGGAAGATCGATCTATAATCCGGCATATAATCATCAGAGCTTCGCTGTATAATAAGAAAAATCATTTTTCCATTTTAGAAATATGTTCAATCAACAGATTAAAACAAACATTTCTCAACTATTTATAATTTTAGCAATAATGCCAATAAAATTATATTTACCTAAGTTTTTGTGCCTTTGAAATATTGCATTTTCATGCATATATATGCATATCATACATACCAACGCATACAAAAAACGCATAGACATTTTTTTCCAAAAATTTGAAAAGGATTTACAGATTAGATTTTACAACTGTTCATAAAATTTTGTTTCTAAGTCTTTTCATGTATTGTAAGTATTGTAATCACTTACTCTCTCACAGACAAACAAACAAAAATGCCATGTGAAAGGATTGAATATAATATTCTATAGAAATCTGCGAATTTGATGTTTCGATTATATGTCAAACTTAAACATTTTAGCTCAAAACGTATTTTAATTTATTTTTTACTGTAAAATAATCTCAAAATTTCATTTCTTGGACTTAAAAATATCTAAAAAATGAAAACAAGCAAACATTTGTAAGTTGATTTTTTTTGATAATTTCAATAGTTTTTTTCTAGAATGCAGAATTAATACAGTCAGAAACCTCTACGAAATAATTTACATCACTGAAAAATGTATCGGTCCTTTCTGCGTAGAAACTAAAAAACAAATTTAAAAGGTTAATTAATATATAAAGAATATTTTAATTGTCTGCATAGTTGATTTTGTAAATATTATTTTACATTATAGATTTCTGCTCGTGTTTGGTTTTAAATGGGGGTATAAATACTAATGAATAATAAAATAAATTGTAAATTATATACACCAATTATGATATAAGGAATAAAATAGTTCCATGAAATATTCAGTGGAGAACGCATAAATATGCCTTCTAAAATCTTGTATATAAATATTCTAATATTTAAAATTCCCTTTCAAACGTTACATATGAAAAGGACAAACTATCGCTCATATAAACATTTATAATATCTCTAAGAGTTCATACCTAAATTTCCTTTCCGTCTTTCTCAGATATAAAAATAGTTCCGATGGTAATTACCAATAAATCGTTTAACTTAAATCATTCAAATTTAACTTAAACCCTTCAAATGATTAGAAAAAAAATCTTAAATATCCTTCTAATAAACTATCAACCAATTCTTATTTGTTCGACTGTTAGTTGTTTTAAATTTATTGTAACTTCCGTATACATAAATAAATCATTGCAGAAACGATTTTCAATTGCCTCGTTTAGTTAAATATTCCTTTTAGTTCAAAGATTCTTGAATTCTAATGGCATCAATTTAGGTAAGTGCTTTCTGTTGGTTACCATTCAAACAGTTTGTTAAGTACAAATGTGGCCCATTGAAAATGTTCCATTACGATACCCACGTGAAAGATTACTTTTGAATGAGGTTTTTATTTCTGTTGAATCTCGCTATAACTAGTAAATTGTGATAGTTTAAGTATGCATTTGAAAATTTACATCAACTTAGCATTAAATGGTTACTTATAAACCGTTACTAGCAAAAATAGTTGCGGATTTCGATGTCTTTCGTATTTTTATTCGTTTTACTCGTTTTCTTTATTCGTATATTTCAATGTTGTTTACTACGCAAATGGATTTTCAGAATCAGAAATATAAGATTCAAAATCAGAAAATTAACTAACATAGAAAAACTGCAGATTTTATTTGTTATTATTATTATTTAGAAAAAAAAAAGAAAATAAGATAAAAGAAAAAAATAAGATATTGAGGAAATATAAAGAATAAAGTTCTAGGAATTATTTGATTAGAATTATTTAAATAATTCCAAAACCCTTTATTTGCAGTAATAATTTTTCTTTCAAAAAGAAATAACTGTATTACATGGAAAGAAAATTTAATACATTATAAAACACATATTTGGAAAATATCGAGATTTATTTTCTATCGAGACATCAAACGAGGTCTGTAAATTTTGCAATTACATTCATTTTAAAATGGAGATATTCTGGATATTATTAAGTATTATATCCAAAGTACAAAAACTTTTGAATTTCTTAAGATAATTCTTTTGTGAAAATCGACTATCATGCATCAAAGCAACATCATTCAATTTATTAGTCATAATAAAAATTGAATATTGTTACAAACCTGCAATTCCGCTTCAAAGCATAGTTTGTTCCATCAACAGAAAGACTGTTTTAAAATAATCGGTATTAGACGGAGTCCGGAAGGCGCGTTGGAGGTCCCAGAGCTTGGCGACAAACTTGGCGAGCATCTGGCGACTTTGGCGCAAAAATGGATTATAACCGAAACATCCAGAATTTTCCCGATCCCTCCAGTAGGAATCGAGATACGCCTCGAACGTTCCTGATTGGTTGAGAGGCTTCTAGCCCCGCCTCCTGAGACCTATAAAAGGAAGCAGCCGCAGCTGCCAAAGGAAGGTAGATGACAGAGGAGTCAACGAAGTCAGTAGTCAGAGTGGACGGAGTAGTAGTAGAAGAGGCAGTGTAGTCGTAGTCGGAATCGACGGTGAAGAAATGGTCTTCCAGGGATAAGCAGAGCAGCGTCGGAGTCAAGCTAGTGCTGAACTAAGCTGTGCGCTACTGTCTGCAGTAGAGTCTTGTTGTATGCTGCTGTGAATGCTGTGCGTCTCGACTGAAGATAATCGTCTTCTATGATGTATATAGTTGTCGTTTTTGTGCTGTCCTGTGCGTCTTCGTGTAAATAAACGTCTTTATTTCTTTTTGTACTGCCGCCTGCTGATTGAGCGTTCTTTACACACCATATCACTTCCACTATCCAAACGAACCCAGGAAATTTCGTAACAATATTACTACTATTATTTCAATAAATAAATAATTATATATTTTGAAAATGAAATTATTCAGAAAGAAAATGTGTTAATCGAAGTGTGGATAGATGCATGATAGGTTTATTTTGATTAAGTAACGATAATAATGATTGTTGAACACTTAAATAGATTGAAAACATATATTCAATAATAATTTCATTTCAAACATTTAAAGAAAATTGGATTTCCTTTTCGGTTTAATTAATCATTCTTATCACAATGATGCAAGCAACTCTGGGCAAAATCTTTTATTTGAGCAAGTTAAAAAAAATAGACATTTAATGTGAAACTACAGTCTCAAAGCTTATAAATAATTTAGTTGTTTTCAAACGCTGTCTGTTATTTTTCTTGAAACAGTTCTTATATTTATGTTATTACTGGGATTATTGAACCCTTATTAGAATTCTTATTTAAATTCTATGGCCTAATGTTTCTTATTTATTAGCTTTGAAACCATTTATGTTTCTTTCATTTATTTTGCTTTGCTAATTACTATGAATTTGTTTTTGTAAGACTTAAGCAATTTTAACAAGCTTAACAGACCTAGAAACCAATCAACTAAACCCATTATGAGGGAGGGGGTCTGTAACTTTTTGTAATAGTTAAGGTGTAGTAGTTTCGCAGTAGTTAATTAATTCATCGCTATGAAATCTGAAACCAATGATAAAATAAAGCTCGATTTGCTTTAATATATTGTTACGAATTTTACCGGGGCTCGTTTGGATAGAGGAAGTTATATGGTGTGGAGAACGCTCAATCAGCAGGCGGACGTTTATTTAGATGACAGCACAAGGACGACAACTATATACAGCATAGAAGAAGATTATCTTCAGCCGAGACGTGCAGCATACAACAAGAATGTACTGCAGACAGTAGCGCACAGCTTAGTTCAGCACTAGCTTGACTCCGTCGCTGCTCTGCTAATCCCTGGAAGACCAGTTCTTCACCGTCGATTTCGACTACTCCGCTCCATCGATTCCGACTTCGACTACTCTGCTTCGACTTTTCTGACTGCTCTGTCTGACAGCTGCAGACCCTTTTATAGGTCTCAGGAGGCGGGGCTAGAAGCCTCTCAACAAATCAGGAACGTTCGAGGCGTATCTCGGTTCCTACTGTACGGATCGAGAAAATCCTCGATGCTTCGGATATAATCTATTTTGGCGCCAAAGTCACCAATTTCGACGCAAAGTCACCAAATGGTCGTCACGCTCTGGTACCTCCGACGCGACACCTGGACTCCGTCCAATACAGATAACTGTAAAACATTCTTTCCGATGATGGAGCCAACTATGCTGGGAAGCAGAATTGCAGGTTTGTAACAATATTTTAGAGTTGAAACTTATATATAAAACGACTTTTTATTTATAGTTTTTGAAAATTACTTTATAAAAAGTTATTTCGTTTATTTTGGGAAGTTTGTAATTCAAGCAGAAATTATTCTAAATATATCCATGCTTCAACTAAATTATATTTTTAGATAAACTTAATTAAACATAATAAATTAAATAAAATATGATAATTTGAGTAACGGATGAGTTTAATATTTTATGACTATCAAGGAATTGAAATTTCTTACATTTTAATAAATATTACATCATTTTAGAATTTATTTTTTAATCTACAATGAAGCGTGACGTTTTCATATGATTAATTCAAATAGTAAATATAAAGTAGATAATTTTATTAAATAATAACATGGTTTGCTCTTTCAGACAAAAATAATATAAAGCAATAATAAACAGTAAAGTAATTTAAAAAAATCCTCCTCAAGACCTATTATATAATATCCCATAGAAAGATACTAATATTAGCTTAGAAATCTAAGAATTACATGAATGAAAAGCAATATTAATTTTGTGATTATTAATAAACACGATACACATAATTTTGGAATTTTTTTATAATATGAAATATAGAGAGTTCTTCATTTTAATTATTCAAAATTGTAATTATTTTAATTATTATAAAATACTGTAAATACGAAATTTTACAATAAATTATGTTTGAAAAGGAATTTTAACTAACATCACATATTAGGAATTAAAATGAATTATTCTATTAACTGATAATTAAATTTTGAAAATACTGAATTACTATATTTTCATCTTGGGAATACAAGTGGATACAATTTCATACTTAAGAAATTGATAAAGGTCAAGTAGAAATTGATAAAGAATATATATATATATATATATATATATATATATATATAAAACGCTAAAGTATGCAGCACATAAATTGTTTTTATTACTTATTGTCTTGTGGCAACACTGAGATGTATGAAAATACGAATGCCGTTTTACTGTTGGTTTGAATTCAGCGCTTCGCTCATCTAAAAAATGCAACTTCAAAATATTACTAGAAATGCTTTGGGAATGTTTCACAATGTTACCAAAAAGTATCGAAATTCAATCTTAGGAAAAATATGTAAACTATATCTAGAAATAGGCTTCAAATAGGATGTTTAAGAGAGCACATAAATATATTTAACCGTCACCAAATGAATAATAGTTATTACTTGTCTATGAAAATTTATTTTTATTTCTTTCAAAACAATTATCCTACGAAAATGGCCTTTGTATTAAGGCGCAAAAAATTATCTTGTTTATGGTATTAATTTCAATTTCTCTGAATTTTCACTTTTATTTAAAAAAATAATTTTTATACAATTTGATATGAATAATCATTATACAATTTGACACAATTTGCTATGATGCTATAAAAAGTCACACTTTAAAACATTCAATCGCGTCTTTTTGCTAATCATGAACTCCACAGTGGGATTTCTACTTCGGCTTTCCTTTCGTAATATATACATTCTTTAATATGCAATAAGCCGATTCAGTTGAACTCGGGTTTGTGAATCGTATCAAATATCAAGGTGAAAAGTTTTCAATGCATTCCATAATTAATTTAAGAGCCTAAAAATCAATAATCTGGCCAAACAAATTGATCGTCAATGGCGGTTAGTATTTTTTTACTATTCTTAGAAACCAACTTTGCATAGTTGAAGAAAATGGAATCTCTGTCTGAATTGTTTAAATCTATCAAAATAAAGTGGTTTCAAAATATGTTCATAGATTCTAACTAGAATAAATGCAAAATTATATTATAAAAATAATTAAAAAAATATGTAAATTAACTACAAACTTCCATAATAACATTTTTTTATTCGTATAAAGTTTGAAAACAGTAAAATTCTAATTACAACAGTATTTTAAATTTATTTAATATATAGAATTTTTACTACTCTGTAGGAATTTAGTATTATAATTATCGTTTTCTTTTTGCATTTCATATTATACGTAATTCAAATTGCTTAGCTGCTTAAATTCAATTTAATACACAGAAATCTTACAGCTATGAAGTCTTTTAAATTTATAATGTTCTCATTTTCTTACTTTTTACACAGCAATTAAATTCTATTATTCTGATTTTTTTTATAGATTTGTAAGCGTTTAATACCATAGTTTTCTTTTTTGTTACCTACTAATATACTAGCATTTTATAGCTATACAAGCCTTTAAAAATATAATATTAAATAGTCATTTAAATATTTCTCTCTATTTTTTTAAATTTTTTTTGAAGAAATAATTGATGCTTCATTGAGTGTGCGTGGGTTTAACTCATAGGACAGTATTAATTCCAAAACTTGTACTTCCAGTCAGCATCTCTAAGATATCATCTGATGGTCAAATGACCAGCTGAGCCGCCGAGGAAATATCAAAGTGCTTATCTACGCGACCAATATCCGGAGTCTGAGCCCTTATGGGTGACCGAAGCTCAAACCTTCTTAGACAGAATTTAGTCCAAGAGCTGAGGACAAACTCTAATGTGATGCTTGCGCCAAAGTGTAAGTTCTGTTGCTTCAGTGGACAAACGCGATGTTTCACCGGATGCTCATACTAAATGAATTGAGGCAGTGGTGAATGATTGACTTGATTAGAGCGAAGTTTCTGGAGCCCTGCTTTCTTGGGTTAAGGGATATGCATAAGAATAGAAGATTCTGTAATAATTAAATAAAATAAGGACAGTTGTGGTTATTGCACAGCACTTATTATAATTCTGCCTTCTTTATTTTAACCATTATAATGTTTAATGTATTTTAATTAGGTTCCTTTTTTCTTCAAATAGGATACATAAGTGGATTTTTATAATGGAAGAAAAAAAGTTTATGAAATTTCTATGAGTAACAAAACAAATATTGTTTTAATAAAATAGAAAATTTAAAGAACTATTATTTTTTTATGAAATTGTATATTTTTAGTGAATAAAATCTCAAATAGTGCAAAAAAATAATTATCCGAGATAAAATACAATCATTCTAAATAACAATATTTAAATAAAAACAGAAAGGATATTGGTGGTCGAAATTGCGGTCCTTTTTTCGTAGGAAATATGATAAAAACATTCAATAGTTCATAGTACCACTTTATATTTAAGTATTAACATAACATTATATCAAAACGGAATTTTTTTTAACTGAAATATATTGAAATTTCTATTACTAATAATTATTTTATTGGGGAAGATGATATGAAAATACAGCACATATAAATATTTTTATGAATCATTTCTGACTATGTTATACTACTTTAATGAAGATTTTATTAAAAAAATTAAATTCATGAAATGACTTTTTATAATAGCAGCCATGTATAAATAGGAAAAAAAGTTTGAATAATTTCTTTTTATTATTTTTTGTAGTAGACTTCACAGAAATAATTGCTTTTTACTAAGTTTTCTTCGTATATTTTTCACCGTTAGTTTCCTTTTACTAGGTTTTCTTCGTAGACTTCTTTCCGAAAATTTCTTCTTTTGTTTGAAACATTTTTTATCGAGTTTTATTGTATGATTTTATGAACCATATTTTACATGTAAATTCTTCCTGACTTAACAACCGATATTTGATGCTATAAGTTATAAATGATATAATTCGTAATACTCAAGTATCTTTGAAATAGTCATTTTCTGAAGGCTTCAGTTTATATTTCCAGATTATATATTTTGGGACTTTTATATTTATAATAAACAGGAAAATTTTATACAACATTTGATCCATCTTTATCCAAACAACTACCAGAAGTAAATTTAAACAAATGTGCTATAATAGTAGTTATTACAATCGTTTAAAATCTTTGAACTGGTGAAGACTTTAAACGATTGTAATAACTACTGTCATAGCACATTTGTTAAAAGTTACTTCTGGTAGTTGTTTGGATAAAGGTTCAATTATAACAAAGATAATGTCTAATAAAATAGATATTTTTCTAAGATTATTCAATATTTCAATGTACAATTATCATGGATTTTATTCCGAGTTAATTTTTGTAATCTTTTTCACAGTCATAAGGCTTTGTTTGTAGAGTCATTCTAACATTTGGACTTGATTCATAAATTTCTTCCGAATACCATTTACATTTATTTTTACATTCTCTCATTCCTTTTCATCGCGCATACTTTTCAACAGAAAATTACACAAGAATAGAAGATGTACATCATTTTCTAATATCTAGACGCAATACATTATTTTTACATCCATTATATGTCATTGTGCATTTTCTTTCTCATTTTTGTTTTGTATTGACTGTATATTTCCATGTAGTTTTAAATATTTTATAATGGCCATTACCCATTAAGCTTACATAATCGATTCCACTTATAACTTTTTATGCGTTTATTAAATGAAAGTAAACTTTTGAAATTGTCACATTTCATACTATTTTACGAAGAATTCTTCTTCTTTCAGGTTCAAATCATGTTGACTTATAAATTCTTATAAAACATTTGAAAAATAATTTCTCAAATGGAAAATAAAACTTTCTTTCCATAAATTTGAAGGATTAGCTCTTTTTATAGTTATTTGTTAATTAAATATACTAATACTTAAAGGCCCCAAAAGACAAACCAATGAAGCTACAGCGGATGCCCTAAACACTCAGGTATTACTGCGAAATTTATCTTTTTTTCGTTGAGATTGATTTAATATCTGAAGAGTGTGTTGTCTCTATTAGATACACTCTCCCAAATGGATTAGGAGAGATCAGGCTTTCTCTCAAAAAGTGCAAGAGGAAACATTTGCTTTTTAACCATTAATTAAGCGAGCTTCTATCTTGTATATCAATCCTTATGATTACGGTTTGTCTTTCCTGTTTTTTAAGGGTGGAATTAGATAGCTTGTCTTATATTTGAAAGAAAAACTCTGATGTTCCAGTATTCTAGACGCCCGAACTTAAATTATCTGAAGAATGAAAGAGTAACCACCCAAGGGCCCTCCGTCATGCCTATTCATAAGGCTTAAATATTTAATTTGAATGACCGGACAGCATTGGCGAGAACTATGGTTGATTCCAAAAGACCATTACAGGTCATGGTACGAAATTTCCCTTTCACGTCATCCGTAGGGGATAGTCAAACTCCACTGTTTCTGTGGCGGGAACCAACCACCGTAACGGAGGCTTTTCATCCTCATATCTGAGGTCCCCGATAAAGAAGAATGAAAGAGTAACCATAACTGGCTACTCCGACCCGCCACTAAAGCACATGGATTTATCTGATTGACCGGATTGCTGCGACAGCAATACTGTGGGAACTAAGGCTGATTCGAAGAGCATCATCGGCCACGGTACAAACCTTCCCTTCGAAAGCATGCCTCGTCATTGGCAGGAGGTAGCCGATGGTCACAATTTCTATACCCAACAGGTTGGAGATAACAAACCACCACACTGGAAGTTTTTCATCCTTATATATGAGGTGCCCCCCCCCCCCCCAACGATGAGAGAGAGTGAAAGGGAGTGAATCTAGCTAGACAATATTTGGTGTATATTTTACTTTTGATTAAAATTTTAATCTTAGATTAAGCAATTTCCGGAACCACAAATATCAAATATATCCTTCTTGTAAATCTTTGCAAACTTTTGGAATATTTTATAATTTCAAATGGTAATGCTAAAAAAAGTTAAATTTACTTGTTTCAATAAAAAAGGCTCCTTATTTTTATAATTATTCAAGATGGATATTATAGATTACAATTACAATAAAACAGTCTTATAGATGAACATCTCCTAATCGCTCATTCATTAAGGGTTGAAACTGCAACAATTAACACATAAATTATAGAAATCTTATGCATTTGCTTTAGTCAAGTTGTTTTACCGGTTTATTCTGAGTGAGAATGAAAGGATGCATATTAAATCTTTTGACAGTCCCGTTCCGCAGTCTTTATAATATAAATATAAATATCCATTATTGTTCGATGAGCTGTCCTTATACGTATAATAACCCTTAATTTCATGAAAATATTTTATTACAATTTGAATATTATTAAATGATCTGCAATACTGCTGCAATATCTTCATAGAACTGCGGGTATTGAGATATCGAAGAAAATCTTAGAGATAATACCTGATTTTAATAGTGAGGGTCTCCAGATTAATAATGCAAAATATCTTCTCATACGCTCATTGGAGATTTCAAAATGTCGTGCGGTGTTAAAATACGGAAAATAGAGCTACTTGTACTCATTTTGGACCAATCAATCCCCTATGAACAGAAAAAATCACAAATTGAAGAAAAAAAAGAACTATCGTTTTATAACCATTCTTCTCTATTAACTTTCTTTCTTTTTTCTATCTCTAATATATGGTCAATGGGCGTACAATCTTAACGTCAAAATGTTTTTGATATAATTTTATTCGTGAAAGAAAAAAAAACTGTTTTAAGTGTTTTTCTCCTTTTTAATTGAAAATGAGAAAAAATGATTTGCAAATATGTTGTAGATGTGTCTATATGTATTCACTTTAAATATAATATTTTTTAGATTGAAAAAAAATCAAATGTTGTTTGTTGAATTCTGTTATAATTCAAAGAATTCGTTTACTTATCACTGAATTAAAAAAATTCAATTAGAATATTTGAAGAAATTACTGGACAACTATAGAATAAATGAAGTTTTATTATCACATAAAAACAACTTTATTTCATATTTAGATTATTTTTTTGACTTATATTCGTTACTGGCAACAAAGAAGCATCCGATATTCATCTATTGTAATACTGTTAAATGAAAAAAAGATAAAGATAAAATAACCGATAACATGATTTTGGCTTTTTTCTAGCCATTTGCTTCACATTTTGAGATCAGTAGAAAAGTTATTTGTGCAACTTGTTTTCTAACGAATCCATCAATTATAAGGTCTAATATCTTCCAGAAATAATTTTCTTTCATTTTTATTTAATTAATAATATACTGTGCGTGCAGTTGATACGTACAGGCAAGAAAAAATAATGTCGGTTCAGATAATCCAAATTAAGCAATAATATAATTTAAAATATATAAGTAAATGAAAATTCTTTACAGGAAAATATCATTACAATCTTACTTATAAAGTGACCAAATATCTATAAAATGACTTATTACAGTTATTTTTCTTAGAATAAAATATTTTGGTACAAACAGATATGAAAGAATAATATTAATTTTGAAAAATAAAGCGAAACAGCTCCTTTTGAAAGTTTTATTGAAAACTATAAAACATTTAAAATGAGTAAATAAAGCGTATCGTAAAAAATAATTTTTCTCCAAAATTTGAAATAAAGTGTGAAATAAATATTTATGAAATAAAATATGCAGTATTTTCTTTAGTGTTTTGTTATATTCGTCTTTAAGAATTGTTTATTTACATATGTTTTTATTCATATTCAATTTCTTTATAAAAAATAAATATATAAAATGTTTTTCTTTCTAAAACGAGCTTTGTTTAATGTAAACATAAAATAAGGCAGATTTAGTAAAGAATTTATATCCATTACTTTTAAATGGAAATATGAAAAATGAGTATTTTGTTTTGTACATACGATTTATTCATAATTTAAAAGCAGAAATACATATGATATTTTTCTTTAATATGTTTTCTTTGTTCAAAGGACGTTTACTTTCTAGAAATTGTGTTATCTTATCGAAAAAATCTTATTTAATGCAATTTTTCTCAAATGCTAGAATTTTTTTCTCTCGACAAACCTTTTCAAACACATTATAAATCAATTTAGGAAGAAGAAAAACAAACGAGCACAATACCTGACTTCACAGATAAAATCCAATTACAATCTTATTTACTCCAGCTTAAAGGCTGTTTTATCTCATATAAGCAACCTTCCATGTATTATATCAAATTGTATTTTATACAAAACATTTAAGAGTAAATAATTAAATAGAAATAAAAATTAATGTGAGAAGCTAAGCTTTTGATTTTTGTGTAGTCTCAAACAAAATTAAAATTGTTTTTCTTTTATCATCTGAAAATGTCGTAGGCAAGACAAATATTATTTAATTTTTTACTTCTCAAACATATATTGAGCTATCGAGATAAGTCATAATGAAATTAAAAGGGTTGATTTATTCCTAAGTGATATGATAACTCATGCACAATAGAGATTATTATTATATATCCATTAATTGCAGCTGTATTTTATCAAATATATTTTTATACGATTCTATCATAAACCTGCATGTATTGCAATTCATTGCATTACATTTCATAAAGCTTAATAACTGCATTTCTGAAGATCTCTGGTATTATCATTTATAGTAGTGGCCAAAATGAGGGAAACATTTTGGAAAACTACATTTTAGAAATTTGATTACTCAATAGTATTTTCAGTGATATTAATATTTGAAGTAATATACTAAAGATATATATATATATATATATATCATTTTAAAGATAATTTAAAAAGAAATGAAATGCATTAAATTATCTTTATTTTTAAGTTATAACTAAATAGCCAGAATAAAGGAGTACATATTTGCTTAAATTGATAAGATATAGTTTTTATTCGTTTGAGTGTAACCATTGAGTAAAGGGTTTTAGAAAACCAATGTGGTTATATCTTGTTATTAATCGATTCACTTAAAATTGGTTACCAATTGCCATTCAATTGTTTGACGGTCATCATTGGTCTCCATCAAACAATTGTACACAAAATATAGCGTCAACTATTGACATCATGTTTGGAGCCTGAGAGGAAGTTACTTTTTTTTTCGAGGCTCTCAGTCGGTTATTGTCGTATTTTGTAATATTCTTCAGTTTTGTCAGTTTCAAAAGCTTAAATAAATAACAATAATTGCACAAAAAACTGACTGGTCACTCCAAAAACGATGTAAAAATTTATTATTGCATATACAAGGCTTTATTTATAACAACATAATAAAAGCGGTATTTCTAAATATTTTAGGGTAATACTATATAATATTATAATATAAGGTAATCACTTCAAAATCAGATTGGTAAATCAGATTGGCAGGAAATTGTGCACAATATCAAATAATGATACATTAATCCAAAGACTGTGTCTACGTGGTAGAAAAAAATCATCTGTGATCGTACAAAGTGAAATGGTACAATGCACTTGTATGTTGAATGCTCGGATCATTCTACTCAGATTGTAGGAATTTGGTCAAAATGCAAGAATTCCACGGGAAAAAGTCGATAATCTTAAAAATTTCAAGCTGAGCAAAAACCTATGCTAACTAGATAGTAGAATAATAGGACATTTTGATTTGGTTTGAAGAGACCAAAATTTCGATATGGTAATGAAGTCATAAGATGTTTAAGAAGAGGAATGGAAGATTTTCACTTTGATTGCAAAATACCTATTGTCAACATCCAGTTAGTGCTATGAAGTTGGGGTTTTAGGAACAGCAAAATCCATGAGTAGAAATGGTACGATTAATGTCAATGCAAAGGCCCCAAAATACATAAAGGAAATACTAGTTCCTAATTTATTGCCCTCCAGATATGATCTCTCTCCTGTTAATGAAGAATTTATGATTCATCAGGCTTCAGCTCTGTCATGTTGCAACTTTAGATGAAAATTGACTTCAAGACATTTATTTTTCACTATTGAAATGTCCTGTGAATAGAAAAAACCTTTATTTAATAAAAAAATCTACGGAATTGATTAAAGACACTTACTACACAAAAGCAATGGAACCAAAAAAAATACAATTAAAAGAAATGATTCAATCACTCAATTACATAAAAATAATGGGAAACTAAATTAATAGCTATTAAATTACAATATTTGGAGGAGACTGAGATGTTAATAAACTTCATTCCGCAATTATAGATGAATCCAAATAATTTTATATAGTTTTCTGTATTATTTGGCTATAAGATGTTGCTCAAAGATCTATTTATTGAATAATCTTATTCATTCACAGACGTGTAATGGATAGTAGCTCTTATATAACTTAGACTTTCTTTTAAATTTACATTTCATAATATACTTTTATTATAGGAATATTACATTCTGACGAATTATTTGCTTGATTCTCATCAAGAAAAAAGGTATTCTGTAAAAGATGCTGGGAGCCGGGGATATTTGAGTGCAATTCTATTTCGTACACGAGTAAATGTTCCTGGCCCATATATTCAGATAATAGACAGTGAAGATTTTATCTTCTGATGAGAGCAAAGACCGCAGCCTGGAGAGCAAATGTCGTTCCAAAAAAAATTCATGGTCCTGTTCGGTTATTTATTCAATATAAATGTGAGAAAAGAATGGTATAACAGAATAATTTCATGTGATTTTTTTAATAGAGTAAAATGAGTCGTTTTTATGCTTAATAATCCAACTCAATGTTCAATATTAGAGGAAAGAGATTTATCTGAGACAACTTTTGAAAATTTTACAAAATGAATCAAAAATAGCTTTTCCAAAACAGTCAGTAATTCATAATATACGAACTTAGAAATAGTTTTCTGTTGGAACTTATGTTTCTGCCCTCTTTACAACAAATAGAACCATTCTAATTTCTATCCATTCATTAAATATTGGGGTTCAAATGATAAATAAGACAACATTTTAAATATTTTTTTTTACTCTTTAAAGCTCTAAAAATGTATAAAATATTTCTAAATGCATATGTTATTAAATCTCTTTCTCAGAAACGGCAGAAAATATTGTCAAATTATTATACCAACTGTGGACCAAAAATCTGCATTACATACGAATTTATAAAAATTTCCATAAGAAAATTATATCAACGTATAAAATTTGAGAAAATAACATTAAAACGCACGTAAATGCAAAATTAAAATCCAATGCACCTTCCTCAAAAATAGACTTAGAAAAAAATTGTAATGATTTTACAAAGAAACTTGTTCAAACATTAAGTATAATAAATAAAAAAAAATCATAATTTCGCAAAAGTTCGACTTATTAACGTAGTCACATACATTAATGGGGATAAAAATCATTCGTATCAATTTATGAATATTTTAGCTATCTTTCCAGAGCTTTTACAACTTTCACATGGAGAAAAAATATTATAAATTAATTTTTATAATAAATTTAAATCTTTATATATACATAAATCAATTAGGTTTGATTTCAATTGAATTTTAAAATGAGTTGTTGCAAAATATTACTTTAGCAATGTGTTTTATTCATTATTATTAGTAAGAATTGATAAACAGACTACTATAAAACACTCGAAAGTTAGATAGAAAAGGTTTAAATATTTGGGTTTTTTTAAGGTCATAGATTATATGAAGACGAAAAAATAATTTTCTCCTTTAGAATTTCCCTTTTTAGCTTTCCAATTCGAGTGTTAAAAATGCTTCCGTTTCCAAAGATGCATGTACGTGAAAACAAATCTTTTCTCTGTTTAAATTCTCAATGGCCACTTTAGTTGTACTCTAATTCCCCTAGCTGTCGTTTGCCCAAACATCCTTTAACAATGACTGTATCCTGTAGTATATACTCAATGCCAAAAAAGGAGAAAAAAGAGTATTTTTTGGGGAGTTGGTAATACTAAGCACAAAGCATTGTTTTTTCTCCAAAAAGGAGACCAAATGTTACAGAAAAATATAATGAATCTTAATCTCTTGAAAGTTAATTATTAGGATAAAAATGTATGTATAAATAATTACAAAAAATTCCTTTTAAAATTATATATATATATATATATATATATATATATATACATAATTAAATCAAATATTAAATGTAAGCCTTATTGATGAACTTTTAAGTGATGAGTACCAATTCAAATTTAAAAATTCAAAGTGTCTGAAGCTTATATTTCTGAGAATCCTAATATAAGTTTTGAAAACCTTTACTTTTGATAAAAGATTGGATAACTGATTCTCTTTCATTCAAATATTTGGATGGGGGGAGAGGAAATTAAATAAGATTTTCACCATCTAATTTTTGTTATTATTAATTAAAATGAATCTACTTTTTAAGTTAATCAAATAAAATATATATAAATGTAAGCATTATTTTATGAGAAGCAGAATGCAGTTCCGAGGACAGTGTAGTGACTTTCTATTTCATGACGTCGTTTTATTTCATCTTGAAGAAGAACGATTATGTACAAGCGGAGCGACGAGCAACACTCAACACAGAACGACTCAGTAAGAAATGAGGAAAAGATCTTGAAAATTTTATCCCTGGTCTTATATAACCTGAGATATTGATAGGGAAAATATTTCTATATAGAGCTTAAATATAATGAGATTTCATAGGGATTATTATTACACGCGCCGACGAGGCAAGGAAAACACAGGGCTCTTTTAAAAAAGAATTTGTCACCTCAGCGGTATTTTGTCCCTTAACTCGGAGTGTGAAAAAGTTAGGCTTTTAGCCGATTCAGCAATTTTACAAAGCTTCTCTTGAATTAATTAAGTAAAGAAAGTGGAATTGGATCAGGAAATAAGAGAATATTTTAGAATGAAGTTACTATGGGTTAAATTAAGATAAAATCTTGTAAATTAATTAAATTGAAATTACAGTTTAGAATATCAATACCATTTGTCTTTTTATTTTAAAAAAGCTACATTCAATTTTACAACTAACTTTGTAATTATCATAATATAATTAAAAACGATGGAAAATGAAACTACAAAATAGTTTCTTAGAAAAAAAATGTTTAATAAGAATGAAACCGTAACTTAAATCGGTATTACTTTTTCAGTATAAGAAATTTTAAAAAAGTTTTATTCGCCAAGTTTGGATCAAGAAATAAAATGATTAAATCCTTCAATACTAATGAAATTTATTAGTCTTTCATTTTGAGTCAAGAAAGTATATTATTTGTAAACATAAAAAATATCTTTATTTCTTTAAAAATTAATTCTTATAGTTTTTCAATAATGCTTTAGATACATTTTGTTTAATAAATATTTACTGTTATATAAATACGACCTATTTTATCTTTAAAAATATTTAACAAGAAAGTGTTTGCCGGTTTCCATCACAGTCATTGAACAGTGAGCTACCTATTTTGGCACATAAATACACATAGGATAATGGAGATATTCATGTCAGAGATACACTTGATCGTATTTATTTTAAGAGAAAGCTAAATTATCGTCAAAAATATTGTGAATTTGATGAATCTCCACGCTTCGTACGTATTTGAGTCCAAAATAATAAACAAACAAATTTTTGGAATTATATACGAGTGTAAATGTCATAATTAAAAAAAAATCTTTACGATAGACAGGTGACATTTTATATGTAATCATTACTTCAAATTTTCATATTTTAATAATTGAAATGTTTTGGGGTCTTTTCTGAACATGTACAAGTTTCACATTTTTTATAGGGGAAGAACAGTAAGATAACAAAAACTCTGTCAAAGAATTTGCGAAACGATTTGTGGTGTTTTTTGACTCTGTATTCTAGAATCTTAGTTGTTTTCATAAACTCCACACTGTTAGGCTTTAAATGTGATAATTTCATCAGAGCGATGATAGTAGACACATAAACTTTGTGAACTGTTTGCACAACGGTGTATATTCAAATATATTAGATGGAGAACTGTCATCGTCAAATCACATATCAAGAAAGATCTATTGCGTATTTCATTAAATGATTAACCCACAGCATGCTGAGCCACTGACTCTGAAATTCGGTGTAAAGAATCTTCATGATAAAGTTGGCAAAAGTTCAGTCTCATGTTCAGCCTTTTCTAAACATAGCAAAAAGCATTCCAGACAATTGGAAAAAAAGACATCTTGAGAATTTCAATTCATATCCTCCAATATATTTATTTTTCATTATATATTTTAATATCCTCCAAGGAATTTATATTTTTACTGAGTTAAATAGCAGAGGTTTACAGTCGTTATACACCAAGTTAAAATTTTAGTAATAAATGATCCTGATGAAGAATAAAAAAGTGTATTAAAACCAAATTTATTTTGATTGCTTCTAATGAACTACAATTGTTAAATAATTATTTTTTTTGTCGATTTAAAAAAATGAGTTACATAACGAGTTAATAAAAAGCAAATAGTATTTGCTGAAAATCAAAAACAAAACAAAATGCTCTCCCATTGTTATAATATATTAATTGATTTTATTTGCTTCTAATTGATTTCCATTACTGTATTCATTATTGATAATAGAGAAAATAATTTTATGAGAAATCACAGTATTTTTCCTAGTTATATTCCTCGAATCGCTTTATTTTTTTTATTTCTTTAAAAGTGGAGAAGTTAAGTAATGAATTAAATACTTTTTAATTAGTTTCTACACAAATTACAAGTTATAATAATGTATACATTTTATTATTTTATTTACTTATTTTTTACTTATTAATTTGATTGTTTTACTTTCGAAAAGTGAATATAAAATTATTATTCGTTAATTAATATTACTTAATTATTCGTAATAATTAAGTAAGAGTAAAAATTTATACATGACATTAAAATTTAAATGTAATAATTCCCTAGCTTGGTCGGTAAATACATAAGCACTGCATTTTTGTCTCAAAAAATTATAAATTCTTGAAAGAACATATAACAAAAAAAATTATAAAAGTTTTAAAAATCCTCACATGAATGAAAATAAGGATAAAAGTACGAATTAAATCCCCTCTAGCCTTTTCTTTTTGTTTAAATAGTATAGAAATGTTACAATAATATAAAAATATTCTTTCAATGCAAACAACAAAATAATTAACTGCATTATTCAAATAAACTTACCGATATTTTTTTATGATCTGAATTGTCACACAATGTTAAATTTACAAGAAAAATACTATTTCGAAGTACCCTTAAAAAACATTGCTGCGAGTTTATTGTTGATGTCATCATTATATTGATTCGATTGATTTCATCCCCAGTAATATTTTGTAATAATAGACATTTTTTATTAATACAATAAATCACACGCATTTATTTGAATGATTGCCGGAACCCCATAGCTTAAAAATCAATGTTTTTCTTTTTTATTTTAATTTCCTTATTGTTTTTATCAGAACACTGAAGTACAATTACAATTACACCAAAATTTAAAAAATCCAACACAATAATTAATAGAATTGATAAATTTAATAAAAGCGATGAGTTGTCCCAGTTACTTTAAAACATTTTTTGTACTCTGTGAAGTATTTGAAGCATTATAAAAAATATGGCTCACACGATTTTAGATTAGATTTTTTTTTCCATTTATAGTATTAATGAGTAAATCTCCCTCTGTTATCAACAACCTGATATATGGCGATTGGCTAAGAGCGAAATCCTTAATATATATAACAATTCTATTGCAATTGAAATATCGTGGGCTTATTGTTGATCCTTACTTAGTGGTTGTTTAGATTAATACAAAGATTGGTTCTTTTTCAAAATTTTCAAGATTCTAGATTTGTTTTTATTCGTTCCTTAATTACAAATGATATATTTTAGGTTTAGAACTGAATTTAATAGTTCTAAAAAGGTTAATTAGTTTAATAATTCCAAAGGGTAAGTATTCCTTAGTTAAAGTAAAGAATATTAAAAGAATAAAAATAAAGTTGAACATTTTCCCAGACATAAATAACTTTTTGCTATTTACATATATCGAATTATTGCAATTTATCAACATTATGAGAAGTGAAGATTCCAGTGTTTATTAGAATCTGAAACTAGGAAATTGAAAAAAGTGTGCATATTTTTGTTAACTATGAAGGGAATGATCAATCAGAAATTATAAGTCAAATTTAGTTTAAAGAATTGTTATATTTTGAAGTTGAGCATATAACAATGAATGCTATAATAAATAGATAGCGAAAACAATTCAGATTTAATGAAATTGGTGTCGATTTTTAATACTTTTTTTCACTTTTAAGACCCATTCGGAAACAAAAGATAAAGATCAATTTTCTTACTTTTCTTTTTCTATAACTTACTAATCTGCAATTTTTCTGCTCTGTAATGGTACGAAAAAAAAATGCTTTCGATTTACCCAAGCAAACAGCCAAACTGCAGTGTCAGTCACTTGATCAGCGAAAATGACGAGCTGCGCTATCGAATTTTCTTAATGAAATAATACTTGATTTGATGGTGCTGTAACTATAACGAGCTAAAACTATATCTTGTTATAGGTCTCTGTAATGTTCTAACAAAAACCTATGAAGCTCACATTTCCGTCAGAAATTCGACAGAAAAAAGAAAAAAAAAAGAAAGAACCGATAACCACCTTCTGAACTGTTGAGTGAGAACAGGACAATCCATTCTTTCCATACTCTCTATATAATTTCTCTAATAGCAATTTCCTTTTTCTTTTGTAATTTATGTACTATAATGAATAATTCACATATTTACTAATTATAGCATGTTTGCATTGTTATTATTATTACTTATGCAAATTATTATTTAACAATATACAAATAGTTAACATTATTTAACCGTACATATATTATTTATGCAATATACAGTAATCGTTCATTTTTTCTTTTTATTCTCTCACATAACTTGAAATTCCAGCCAGCGTATGGATAAAATCATTGTCTAAAGTAAAACCTATGTTTCAGCGAAATAATTATTTTTTCATCAAATTGAATGTCTTATACAACAAAAGATTTAATTGCTTACAATACAGATATAGACAATATATAATTGAGGGAGAAATTGATATAATGTATAGTTTTTATTAACTATTATTATATATTGAATATAAAAATTCAAAGGAAAAATCCAAAAATAAATATATATGTTTTTTTTTAATTAGGTGTCTTTGTTGACGTACATATACTTTTGTGCATAGTATTAATTTTTCTTAAACAATAGTAATTGAATATTGCAAATCTGTAAGGTAAAGTTCTTTCAATTTGCTTTCTAGGAATCCATTTATTATTATTAAAATTCAATTAGGGAAGTACATGCAAAACATTTCCTGATAAAAATATTCACATTTTCAGCACTTTAATTCTTACTTAGTAAAATCTTTTCTTACGCTTCGGATTTTCATAAATATTATTCCTTATTAAATAATCTTTTTTTATGCGGAAAACTCATTTTGTTTCGCCGTTGAAAATATTAAATTTCACAGGTGTTTGAAGAACGAAAATCATAACGATATTTGCTTATTAGGAAGATTCCAACGTGCTATGTAGTTGTTATTTCTTCTTCGCAGATTAACTAAAATTACATTTTCGACGTTTCGTTATTTTAAGGTTTCAATTTTCATAAAAAGGAATTGTACAGGATCATTTTGCTCAGTACTTAAAATCTAATTAAAAAGTCCTGTGTATTGAATTTCTCAGAATTTCTTTAAAGAAGATCAATAAATTAGATATTTTTCTGCATTCTTTGCTTTGGGTTAGAAAATATTGGCTAATTATTATCGATATCATATTTTGCATGCTTTCTTTTAAAGTTTGGAACTACGCTTTTTTCGGTCTGTTTATATAGTAAATAGTAAATATAGTAAAGTAAAATATATAGTAAAGATAGTAAACCATATAATACAATATGGCATGTATAGTAAAGTTAGTAATACAATACGACACAAGATAGCTGCGACAATCTCTTACTTCTTATCCTTTGTTTTATGAAAATTGAATTATATATTTATTGATAAATAGTAAAAAAACAGAAGTTTTTAAAAAATTAATTCTGCAATTTGAATTACAATTGTCTTATTATTATCAAAAAATTAAAATATATTTAAAGATTTAAAATTGCATCAAAATAAAATTGGCTTGATTATAAGGGAACAAATCATCGACTAAATTTATAATTATTCTTATAGATTTTGTGACATTGTTTAAAAAAATTATCATGTAGTTTACAATTAATGAAATAAGAAAGATTTCACAGGTGCAAGATATTAAAATAACAATTCAGTGAAAAGTAGAAACAAAATTTTCCAACTTACAATGTGAATTAAGATATTTATGGAATGTGAATTCTGAGAGGTAAAATGGCTGCTATAATATAATTGCTCTTCATTTCCAGAATCGACAATCTATAACAGCGGTGGCGAACCTTTATGGATCAAAATGCCATTTTTTCTAAAGAAATGTTAAATGAGGTATAGACGTGCCGTCAAATAATTTTGTGATTATTGTGATAATAATAAAACTGAATACTGACAACTAAATATTTACCCCCCAAAAAATACAATTTTCACTGCATATTAGTAAAGATTTTAGTTATATTTGTAATTCAAACTAAAGTAACATTAGTGTGACTTTTTTTGTTGTAGATTAGAGGACAAATAACTTCTATTAGGATTGCAAAATGTTACTTTTGGCAGAATGCATTCTGAATTGGAGGCCTCTGCCAAACGGTTTCAAAGAGAGTCTTTAATGTTATTCATCTCTGAAAATAATAACTCACAGGCATAGGTAAAAGAAAATATGGTTAAAATAGCATGAGTCAGCTTCTAAAAACAGTTAAATGGGTTTGTAATCGAATTCCATGTTTCCAAAATTTCGTTACTGGAATTTTTACGTATATTGCTTGTCATCTTTATGTTTCAATCAATATTATCTTTTTCCTTGTTTCAATAATTTTTTCAATACATATTGAACTAGACTAGAAATCAATCAATTGCCTTGCCAATTCTTCAATTTGCAACTAATCGAATCATATCAGGGTACATAATAAACTAAAGCCTTTCCGATAATTCTTTGAACTGAGAAAATCGGGCTGAAAATTCCTTGATTGATGAATCAATTACGGAAATAAATTCTTCAACAACTTTTTCTTCGTCTGGTTTCTCATGTGCATTT
>JAPMOR010087040.1:0-38685 GCA_026543865.1 Argiope aurantia
CTACATCTTGAATTGTCGAAATTTTTTTCGCTTTCCTTAGAAATGATCCGAGCGCTTAGTTTAGTAAACATGAAGTTAGTCTTAAATAACACATGTTCTTAAATGTACGATATTTGGTATACATTGATAAGGGACCGCTTGCTAACTAAACGGATTCTAGCTTTTCTTGGAGTCATACCATAACTTATTGTGTAAAAAAGGAAGAGTCTTCTCCATTAAACCCCATAAAAACAGATAAAATCGGATGGGGGTGGAGTATAGTAATAAAATCGAGCTGAGTTGCTTTTATTTCTTTGAAAAATGTACCTCTTTCTGAATTGTCTAGGTCTTAGTAAGCAGTAGTCTTTGGAATTGTACATTCAATTCCTATGTACATGGCTTTATGTTTATCATTATGATTTTTTTGTTCGCCAAGGCAAGAAGTGAATACAGTATTAACAAAAAAGTGAGAAATATTAATTATAGAATATCATTACTAAAATTTATTTCTATTTAAATCCTAATATGTTCTGATAAATAATTTTAAAGTTTAATTTCTGTAATTAAAGATTTCTTTCTATTATTTATATATTTTAATTTGATATGCTAGTTTGAAATTTTCAACCGGAATTTATTACACTATTTTTAGGTAAATTACACAATCAGATTATTTATAAACTTTGGATTTTACAGAAAAAAAAACTTTACATTCTCATGAAGATAATAAAATATCACAATAAGACTTCAGATTTCTCACAGACCTCAACAAAATATTGCCACTCTTCCAAAAACTGGTGAAAATTTCTTCACGTTAAATAACTGTAGTATATGGTAGAAAAAAATTTTTTTTGTCATTGTTACTCTCAACACGCGAACGGACGAACACACACACACAACACTAGAATTACATTTAATGAAAAACTGCCTCCATAAATTAAACTCCAGATAACAAACATTAATCTTACGTTAATTAACACTTTTCTTAACAAATGGAGGCATGTGCATCTTTTTCTCTATCATTTATTTATATTTCCTTAACACTGAAGGGAAAATTTAAATTTTATTAGAGAATTCTTAAATCTTTGATGAAAAATTGTAAATTATACAAATAAAAATTGTCTTCCATTTTCAAAATTACCATTTAAAGATATATTTGTTTAAATTTTTAATTTTTAATAAAACATAAATTTGAGAAGACAGTTGTGTATTAACCGCATGCCGCATGATTTAACCTCAAATGCATCTTGAATATTGCAATCGAATTAATACACGAGTACCGAAAAATTGCAGAAAAGAAAAAAAAAATATCGTGCAATGCAAATAGTATAATACAATATAAAAAATTAATATTTTCTATTATTCGTTCGCAACTGAAATACCGCCAAATACCATAAGTGCTATTGCTTAAGCTATGAACTTGCTTGTTTTCGCCAATTGGATGGCTGATTAAGTTGCAAATTTTTACTTTTTGGTATTTTTTTATCCAAAACAAAATTACACATAAAAATTTGTAATGATAAAAAGGTCTAACGATTTGATAAAAATACTTTTACTAATTAGGAGCTGTTGATAAAAGAATAAATGCGATATGTATATTAAATAATGATATTTTGACTCTCTATGAATTAAATTAAGGGTTAACGGGAACTAAACAAAATGAAATTTTGAAAAAATAACATGAGATAATTATTTTATTTCAATATCATCATGGAATATGTTCATTTTAAAATAACAATAGTTGGAGACAAAATGCCAGCTCAAATATTAATGTTCAAATTCAACAAAAAAGTATGTAGATGTACTTGAAACTGTAAATAAGAGAGTTAAATTAAATAGAGGACTAATCTGTTTAGATATTGCAAATATTTGGAATTGTTTCGATAAGAGCATTTCGTAAAATTAAAGTTCTGATATCGTTGATATAATGTAGATTTTATTATCGTAAACTGTATCTTCGAAAAATAATTTTCCTCACAATACAATATTATGTGTTGATGATATCAATCGGCATGTGTTCCGAGGGATTAGAAATATGATAGATTTTTGGGCCACGCATGCTAGAGATTTTAGAGAGATGGTTCTTGTGTATTAACCGCATGCCATTGCCCAACATAATCTAAAGATTAACTATCTTGGTACCTTTGGTATTTTTTGACGTTTTGCGACTGGTGACCCTAAGTATATCCTTGGTGATAAGTTACTGCCAAAGAATTGAATCACAAATGCACAACCTGACTTACTCATAAGTTCCGGATTTACAGATAAAACTGTACAGGGTTTCCATAAAAAATAGAATTTCTCTACGAATTTAGATATAAAACTTCTTATTATTCTTTCATTCACTGAATTATTTGTTTTAGTTTTTATTAGAGAAGGAATGATTTTTACTTCAATGAAATTCACTTGAATTTATGGTGAAAATTTTTAAATGGCTTTAAAACTGGCAAATATGGACCTTAAATACAGACAATTGTCATTCAGATTACATATTTGTTTAAAGTATTTTTGCACAGTTTAAATTTATGAGGAGAAAAGTTCATATTTCAGATTTAAAAATAATGGTATATATAACAAATTTATTCCATCAAGTTATATATACCTAAATAATGTTATATAGGTATATATAACTTGATGGAACAAATTTGTTTTTCATGAATGCACCAGAAATAGACGTACACTACACCCTTTAATAGGCAAACATGCAAATTATCGCCAAAGATCAGGCAATAAATTTCTATTCACAGCAAGCACTATCACATATGAATACAGATTAACTTCAAAATGCTCACTAATTGCTTTAATTTATTCATTTAATGAATGCTTTGGATCCAACATAAAAATACTGAATAAGTCTAAATTTTGATGATAAAAATCTGTATATTCAACAATTTTTATTTTTCAAGTAATAGGAACGTTACTAATTAACTAGCTGTTTGCTCGTGAATAAGTATGATATATATATTAAGTATCAGTATTAAACATTCTGAATGAAAATAATTGTCACAGGAATAAAAGAAATTCATATTATTGAATAAATATAGATACAACGAGAATAATAAATATTGCAGTCTGACGTCGGGCAAAATATACATTGTAAAATAAATTAAAAGTCAGTTTGAAAAATCAAAAGTCGGTTGGAGGCAAAACACTAATACAAGATTAATTGATCGATTCAACCCAAAGTTGGAAATAAAAAATAATAGCAGATATTCTTAATAGTAAAACAAAGCTTTAAAATTATCTGCGTAATTGGATATTGCAAATTTTTCGAATTCCAAACAATAAAAGATGTTTATATAAATCTTGATGGGGTTATTTCTTTTTAAATAATATACAAGAAGATTACTGCTTGCACATAATATTTATTACTAATTTTCATTGAATACAAGAATATAAATGTTAAAAGATACCCCAGAGCTATTTTCCATTAAAATCATGTGAAATGAAAAAAAGAAAAAATTTGCGAAACAAATTTTTAATACAAAGACAGACAGGGGTGAAAAGATTCTTTCTTAGCATACACCAAGAAAATAATGATTTTTAACATTTTTAATAATATTTAGAAAGAACGTTACTTACAACGGTATGTAAAACTATTTGGAACAGTAAGTGCAAGCGAAGACAAGACTGACCTGTATTGAAAAGAATAATAGAAGCATTTGAATTTCCTTCAACAGGATTTACTTCTGGGCTAATCGGATGTAACAGAAAGTTCTCCTCTCAACTTTTCAAGATGTTATTGAACGGACGCTTTCCGAAAATGAATCTGTATAACATGGAATTTTGGCATTGTTCAAAGATTGTATTGTTGTAATATTGTATTGTTGTTCAAATACTGTATTGTTGTTGTAAACTCAAATTTGAAGCAATAATGATTCTCACTTAACTGTTGCAACGCTTTGCAATAGGTAATCAACATGTTTCAAAATAATGTAAAAGACATGATTAAAAAAGTATATAAAATTGAGTGTGGGGCAATAATGTTTCTGAATAGTATTGAAGATTTACATTCAATAATATTTCGCATTTTTCCAGCTATTTATTCTCTTCACAAATGACTGTTGAAAGTAGAGCTTAATATGCTAATTCTTATCTATTTTCTGGTTCTTATTTTTCCTGGAAACATATTAATGCCGTGCCAAATGTATAGTATAAGAATGATTTTTTTCCTACAGTTTTTATCTACATAAAAATAAGACAACTCAAGTATTTTTTAGAGGATATAGTAATGGTTCAGGATTGAATTAATACATTTCCTATGACGAAATGCATCGCCACTGGCATGGTTGAGTTTTAAAGTGTAATCGTATTAAAAAATGCAATCGTATTTAAAAGTTCAGCTGTTAATGTAGTCACGTCTAACATTCAGATCCCATTGGTTGCCCCGGAAGGGAAATGTTAACTTGATTGTGCATGGGGTTTGTTACGAAAAGGCCGAGTAGATAGCCTAGCCAACAACCCACTTCTGAAGCATAATTTTATCTCTGGTCCTTCCATTACGATCTCAAATTCAGATGTTTCGTCTTAGCAAAGCTTACGTTTTATATTTTATAACTAAGTAGGCTATTAGTGAAAAACAAGACTGGAAATTATTTAAAAACGCCATTCCTAAATTTTATTTTTTCTTTAAATAAAAGAATAGAAAATGCATAGAAAAAGTTTGATTTCGTTTTTTCAAATTTGATATGTTGGTCTGAATATTCAACTAAAGTTATTGCATTATTTTTAGCAAAAATATACAACCAGAATCATTTAGAGATTCCTTGTTTTCAGATAAAAACTGTACAGAATTTACACAAATAGAAAGAAATTTAAAGCTTTTCAGAAATGTAAACATATTCAGTGGATTATTCTTTTTAAATTTTTTTATTACTGATACATTTTACTTCATTCGAATTTTCGCTTTATTCAGATTTTCCCTGAAAACTTTTTAAAAGAACTGAAATTAAAACTTATGGGTATGAAATTAAGCATTCATAAAAGGGAAATTCCTTGAAATTCTCATTTTTAAATTAATTCAAAATTTTAAAATTCTATATAAAAATGTGAAATATCGAGCACATGTAACTTAATAAGGAGTACTTGACGCTACTAAAAAAAAGGCGTCAAAATGCAAAAATCATATTCTTAAATAAACAGATTCTCCTTTCTCATGGAACCATATCATAACACAGGAATAGCAAAAGCGAGAAAGATTTTTCTTGATAATAATTTTTAAGGAATAGATGCACTTACTCAGTTCAACTAATTCTTCATTTCTGCAGGGAACGATTTAGAAAATTCTGTTAGAAAACGGCGGAAGGTTCCAGTGATAAAAATATTGTTATGTCTGCGCCACACAGGTGTCAGATTCGTCAATAAAGCATAGCTGATTATATTCGAATCATAATACTTCTGATCATCTCAATCATTAGACTTCGATTCTTGAAAAATCACTGATTTAAGAATTGATCACGGGAAATCCAAGAAAAAAAAATTTCAAAGAATTGCGTTCGATTCTCAAGCTAATATTCAAATGAAAAATTCCAAAATAAAGACAAACGATTTCAAAAAGCTCGAGCAGATGTTTTTAATTTACTATTCTAACAAAATTCCTAAACAGACGATTTTAATAGAATAAATGAATTCAATAAGAAATGCAAAATGATAAATATCTGATCGTAGTTCACTTTAAAAATAACAATGTTTTATTAGCAGTTGTAACACTTTCAATTATAATACGTAATTTAATTATAATTTTTAATGGATATTTATTTGCCGATTATTTTTAATTTTCATTTCTCACAAAACTGTTTTAGCGCTGCAGAACAAGCGAAAAATATAGTAAATAAATCAGCATTAGGGTTACTAGAAGAACGCTTCCGTTTACTTGTTTCGATTACCATGTTGGCGAAAAACTCGAAGGAATTATCTTTTTCTAGGATAAATCTTCGCAATAATGATTTGGGTATTGCTTTGATTATATAAAATGAATTGTTTAAAATGGTGTGTAAAAACATTTTGAAGAGAAGATTATTTACAACTGCTGTGTTGCAAATTATTGATGCTTCTTTTTATTTTAAATAAAAATGAATTTTTTTTTCATTGTTAAGCTACTTTTTGCAATATTTTATTAAACTGCATTAGATGAAATAACAGGATTGGAGAAAGTAAAAAGAAATTGTAAAACAGAAAATACTGAGAGCCTTCCCAATTCGATTTCAATTTTTAGAAAAAATTGAACAAGGAATTTTACACGAGAATGATGCATGCATGCCAGTTTAATTCACACAGTTTTCTTTTATTAAGAATCATCCGACCATTCGTTTAGTATCCAAATTGTAGAGGGAAAAAAAGAAGCTTTCTTAGTAAAGGAAAAAAGAGTTACTCATAAGATGGAATTCACAATTATGTTTTCAATAATTTTTTCTTGGAATTAATTGAAAGAGCCTGACACCAGGAATATTGTTTGCTGAAAAAAACTGAATCTTTTTGGGAAGAGTTATCTCCAAATGTGTTCCTGAAACTCTTTGTTACGTCCATAAAGCTGTCTATTATTATTTCTTATAGAATCCAAGACGCAAACATTTGGGGAGTTTCTGAATGATTGGACTTTTATTTAGAACATTCAACGCGATTAATAATTGGAAGTCTCAATTGTAAAAATTCTTAAAAATATTTGCGCATCAAATTTTGGAATTTATATTGCCATTTTTGACAGAAGTTTCGTAGAAAATAAAAGTGTTACTTCTGCTAAAGAAATCAGATTGAAATCCCCACAATTGATATTTTCGACAAAAAAGGATTTTAAAGATGTTTAGAAGCAGAATATGAGAATGAGAAATAAAGAATTGAAATTCGATTTTAGATAAATTTCAAAGTAATTTTTCTGAATACTTATATTATGATATTTAATCTTACAACAATTTTTGTCAAAAGAAAAATACAATTTAACTCGTATTTATATAATCATGAAAATGAAAAAAATGATTAAAATAGGAATAAAAAATTCTATTTTTTAACACATTAATAAATTTGTGGCAACAAATACGTTTTATGGAAATACATATTCTTGCAATTTTGCAGACTTCTGTGAGAATTGGCTGAGAACCGAGTCTATCCGTAATGGTATCCAATCGTGCTTCGCACCCCCTAAGGTGGGCGCTGAACATGAAATTGAATACATTCGGACAATTTACCGAAAAAGTAATTTGCAATTTTATTTGCTTTTTAAAATAATCATGGATAGTTAATGTTATTAAAAAGGAATAAAATAGCAATAATTATCTTAACTTTACTATTAACTTATTAAATTATATAATATTATATTATTATCATATTACATTATTATTACTGTAATATTATTATTATTACAAAAAATAATTGCAACTAGAACACAAAATAAGAAAAGTTTATTTACAAATTTATGAGAAGAATACAATTACCAACACAAACACAAATACATTATGTAATCATTGCAACATTAAAAGTGAAATAAGCATCATTTTAAAAAGGAGACTCAATACAAGTTTATATTTTAAACTAAATTTGCACTTGCTATTTTACATTAAAAAACTCAGACATTTTCAAACATTCAATTGCATACTAACAAGGAATTTATTTCAATTATTTCCTCCTTATTTTTTAAATTTGTTATTTCTTATACAGATTTTATAGTATCATAGAATTACCCTTTTCTCCAATTCACTTCCAGATTGGTACAGAATCAAAATTTAGTTACATTATTTAATGGATAGTTAAATTCTGAAAACTTGACAATTGTGCATTATCGAACAGAAAGCAACTGCATAGAATTAAGGAGCTCCGGCATCTCAGAAAGAAATGAAAAACCGATTACAAAATGCCATCTTCGTAAGTGTAGTACCATTCAAGATAAATAAAAATGGTTCATGAAGTTGAAACAGTTGTTACAGTAAAACATCCACTTCGGACATCCATCTTCAGAAATATCGGTAACGTATTTAAATAAATTGCTGCATGAGTAACTCCAAACTTATTCAACAAATGTCTCTTATCTAACTTTTGAAATGATTTCATTGAGAATAAATGAATTTTCTAGAAACTTTGAGGAGCATTTTTAAATATATATCATAAGAAGACGAATATTTAAAAATTGAAACATTTTAAGAGCTCAGTAAGGCTTAACAATAACGGAAAGGAGCTCAGAAGTATTCTGCATCTTCGCTGCTGCCATTCCCTGCATTCATTCAACATTTTTCTGCAGATGAACAGAGATATTTCATCCATGAAGAACATTTTCACTCGACTCCATTTGTGACGAATTTACAGAATAATTAAACTGCACTTTTGCTTAAAGCACTTTGATTACAGTCAAGATCAGGAAGGGTGATCAAGTAAGGTTTTTTTTTTCAAATTCAGATGATTCTTGACTGGCTGGACTACCGGAACCGATCAAGAATCTTTAGCACGAAAAACAAAAGCAAAAAAATGCAGAAGGAAATTATATGCTTTTTAATGGACATGGTTTTCTTATAAAGGCTAGAGTACCAGAACAATTTGACAGAAGCATTACATGTAAGGTTTAAAACATTAAAATAAGAATATATTCATAAATTTAAAAAATGAACTCGGATTACTTTAAAATGGATGGAAATAATGAATAATCTACTATATTTGTATAGATAGCAGAGAAAAATTCTCTAAAGAATATATTTTTGATATAGTATGATTAAATGTGTGTCTATTTTATTATAGATATTTTAAGTACACCTTTAATCTTCTAAAAAAGAAAATATTCAAGGCATTCTGGCAGATGTTAAATTTTCAAATTCAAGGTTTAAACACATTAAAAAGTATTTTGTAAAAAAATATTTGCTCATTTTCAAACGTCAGCGGAATAATTTACTCGCAACGATCGTCATATGACTAGGAATGATTTCGAAGCATACGGCTTGCAACAAAAACATAACAGTTATATAACAATAACATAACAGCTGATTTAATATTAAAATGCATATTACTCTTTTTTTTAATGGTTGCAAGTCATTTCCAAATAAAATCAATCATTAACAAAAACGAAACTAGCCAAACACAATTATGCTTGGTACCCTGAGGTAGCTGACAATTGAACGTTCCCAAATAAGCAATTTTAGTAATGGATTCATAAGTGTACGCAAATGAGCTAAATAATTATTACTTTTAGAATATTAAGAATTCATTAGATTTCGATACATTTAGTTGTTAATATTTTAAATACCGAGTTTGGATTAATAAACATCAAACAATTTAGCTTCATGCAATGATACCAAGATTTTTAAAGAATTTATCAAATGCACAACATAATACATGCGTACATCTTGCTTTTTTCCTTTAATCAGCAGGTTGAAAATGTGTTGCATGTTTGTTCCTGAGTCCTTATGACCGCAAGGTTTTGGAATATTCAAGTCTCAATTTCAATTTAATAACAGTCTTGAGAGATTAAATTACTGAAGACTAATAGTTATTTAATTATTCCACTATTTAAAGTACTAGTGAAATATTGAAGGAGAATCGCCATACTTTCAAAATGGCCCAGCTCGAGGCCCGAAATCATTAAGCTTATATATCCGAATATAATGGAAAAGAATAATAACTTAAACAGTGAATTTTTGTTTAAAGATATAAGGATATTATTATTCTGTTTCAAATGAGGCGCCACAGGTCTTGACTGACCGTGACTTCTTGGACATGAAGATTCATATTGAGAAGGAAAGATACTGGACAGTAGAGATGCAAAATCAAAGTGAAGATCATGGAACCATCTCTGATCATGAGATTATTCTTAATCTTCGGAAAATATTTAGTCATCCTTGGAAGATTTTTGGACCGAGAATAATATTCACTATATTTACACCGATGGCTCAAAGTTGCATAACAGAGTTAGATGTGTTTATATTCATTTTTACAAAGGTATAGAAATTTAACTGAGGATGTATTGGCTCAGTGATCCCAATACAATTTTTTTAGCTGAGAGTTTTGCAACAAAACAAACAATAAATACTGTCTGCATAAGAACATGCATGTTCTGGTGGCTGCAGTTTCATGCTCAATGGTATAAATTAAATACTCCGAAGATTGTCTATTTCGAAGAAGGATTGCTCATTTTTAATAGAATACAATTCTATACCAACAGAATAAATACACACGAAAAAGAATGTTTGTAAAATTAACCTTCCTGTATCAAATACGAAGTAAAATTGTTCATAAGATTGAACGAGAAGTCTTAGTGAGAAATTTAAGAATACAAGAAAAATCACCTTTATTGAAAGATTTTCCAAACAATGATAAAAATAAAAATTTACGGAAGTCAAATCTGTGACTCTTTCTATAAAACTATGCAATATGTTTTGCCGCCTTTCATTTCGTGCTCAAGGTTTTGAATTAAATACCCGATTCCGCGTTGGGTCGCTTCATGCAATTTGAATTTAATATAATTAAAGATCGATAGGTTTTATTGAAAAATTAATACATGTTGTATATTTAGGCTTTGTGAACCGAATAAATAAAATTCGTAAGGCTGAAAGAAGAATCTTTAAATAACAAATTTAAAAATTCAAGAAAAATTAACATATCTGCATTAACTTCCAAACCATAATAATAAAAGCAATAACGGGGTTCCAACATATGCTGGCAGAATATTAGAGTGATTGGTTGCCCAAAAATATCTAAAAATACTCTGCCACCTGCCACCTCAAATGTTTAAATTAAATACACCGATGCTTGCCTATTGAGAAGTTTTGTACAATTTCAATAGAATTCTATAGAACATGTTTATTATAGAGTATGCGAGAAAGGCTTGGAGAGACCACTCCCGCTGATTTTTTTTAAACCTTAAATTTTCAAGAATCGTTTATAGATATTCCACGCGATATCAGATGTTATTTAAATAGGCAGCCTCCCCTCTTTGTTTAAAGTTTATCAGCGCCAAAAGGTAGCAAAAAACCGGAATATTAAACTACCAATTGTTTATGAAATTCAGCACGAAATTGTTTACAGAATAAGCTCGAAAAATGTTAATCCAATTCCAAATGGAGAGATACAAGTTTGAGGTAGTTTGCTATATTACTTGATAAAATTTTACTAAAAACATAATATGATGTAAAAGGCATGCAAGTAAGAATTAAGAAAATAATTTACTTTAAAAACAATTATACATTGATTCTTCAAAGCAAGGTAATTCAGCTTGAGATAGCTGCGATAGCTACAGGGACAGATTTTCGGCTAAACCGGCACCTTGAGCTTCTAGGTTAAGAAGCGCCCTGTAGGCATTCCATTAATTAGTTGTAAATTAGAATTCTTAAAAAATACAAAATCATTTATTTGTTACATTATTCATTTTTTCGAGTCCGACCAGAATTCTATTCATGCTTTTGATTCTATTTCGTCTAAATACTTAAATTAACAGTTTTGGTCCATCGTTAGTCGCAGAGCCCTATGGACAATGACTTCCAAATCGAAAATCTTAAAAGAAATTCAAAATTTCAATGATGTATAAAGAAATTGAGGAGAGAATTAAAAAAAGCAGTTGAAAACGCAGATATATCGAAAGCATTATTCAATGCATTAAAAACGAAAGTGAGTACTTATGAGCAAAAATTAGAAATATTCATTTTCGAATTTAAATGTTAATGATAGTGAAGAGAAACTTGAAAAATATTTGGAAATTCAGGATGTGTTATTTAATTGTGCCGAAAAATATTTGGAAATTCAGGATTTGTTATTTATTTGTGCCGTGCTTTTGGAAAACACCAAACCTAAAAGTAAGAAATTCAAGCTGAAAGCTCAAATCCAAAACTCGGGCTTCTCAAAAATTGCCTAAACTTGAATTGCCGCATTTTTACGGAGGTAAATTAGACATCATTCAAAGACTTCTGACCAGGCTTTTGATTACACTTCGTCAAAATGATTAATTTAAACAGCATTCACTGTTTAGATAAAATCTGGCAAATCAACTGGATAGCTCCATAGAAAGAGCTGAAACATTGCTTTCGCAATCGGTTGCTATTTTCCATGTTGGATATGAAATTGAATTAAGAAAATGCCAGAATATAAGCAATTGTTTTTGGAAAAATAGGCAGTGAACATATAATCACGATTCTCTAAAACTTGCAACGGCCATGTTTATATTGAATTGATATCATTTAGCTATTTCATTTCTAGGTTTTTAAATCCATTTGCTTCTTTCCAGATTAAGTGTTATACCTAGCTACTTTTATATATTGGCGGAACGGAATTTTTCTACAGGTTCATTAATAAAGTGTTAATAAATATTAATATTAAACTTCGAGTAAATTTAATTTAATTTAATCGAGTTAGGTACGAGTTTAATAAAAATCAAAGTTAAAAAAATGAAAGGACATAAAATATCAACATTTTCATTCAATAGAAAATTCTTTTCCTGTCAATACTCAATATAAAATATTCTTTATGGATTTGGTAACAAGCATACATTTGGATAAAATAGAAAAAAACTCCTTTAAGCTTAAAATTCTCCATTTTCAGCGATTTTATCCGATTGTCAATGAGCCTGCCTGCCTCAGAGACAGTCGAAATAACTGCAAATGAGAATCGAAATTTTCGGTTTAAATGAAAATCTGCATTAAGGATTACACGTTATTTGATTTAATGATTAAGATTACCTTATCATTACCGAGATGAATCGATATATATTGAAATATTCAAAATCTGAAAAGAAAATCGAAATAAATTTTATTGCATCAGATTAGAACCTTTGCTGCTCCTTTCATACGGTACGAAGGGAAAGGATGGGTTGAAGAACCAAATGAGGGAAGGAATCTCCATTGCCAGAGTCATGACGGAAGAGCATGGACAGGGTGATAAAATAGTGAACTTTATTCTAAGAATCCCGATTTTGTTTCAAGACTAAAACAGAGCTTGCATATAGAAGCCGGGTAAAGATTCTGGATTTCTATCTTGCCGGAGCAATTCCGGTTATAATTTTGACATTATGTTCATATTAACCGATAAAGCTAAATATTTATCCTCTGAAGCGTTTAACTATATTCGACATTTAAACAATTATAAAAGAATGATTTTTATCACTATTTCATCATAAAAGAAGACTGGAAGAAAGGAGTGACAGTCTAAAATTTAATAAAAATGCATTTTATTAGAATAATTATATAAAAAATGCAGTTACAATAAACAATTTTACAAAACGGAACTAAAATTTTTTATACATTACGTAAAATATTTAATTGTGTACATTCAACATATTTTGAGGGAACATTCTGAAAACAATACGAATAAATGTATATTAAATATTTAAGAATAACATTACACAATTGTGCAGCATAAAACAAGTGCTTTTAATACAAATCTCGAAATACAGAAAATATTTAGAAATGGAATACACAATGTATTAGAATGTAGTTTAATGAAAAATAAGATTCAGTATGATACAGAGAACTTAAGGCTGGGCGATGCATGTGTTAAAGCAAATTATAGTTTTGCACAAGTACAACACTTCAAACTCGTGATGATAAATTTGCACCGTAATCATTTCGTAATTAGTTAAAAATCACAAAAATACTCAACTCAAAAAGGCGTTTTTTTCAGGGGCGAAATATTAACTTCCGATTTCGACCTAAAATTATTTACCTGAAAAGGCAGTAATTCCATCTCTCGGATGGAGGGGGGAAGAAATCAATTTCATTCACCCTTGACATTTTCCGCTTCGTTTCGTAAGACTTGAAGCTACGAAGAGTGAAAGAAGTGAACTGAATAGGAGACAGATCTTAAAGATGTCACAGGCCTAGTTTCAAAACATGAATTCTATTTTATAAAATATGTCTTTAAAACTAATTTATCAAGATTTATATTAACAATCTATTTTAAGCATTAAAATTGGCATTTGGCAGCATTAGAGCTATAGTATTCTTTCAATAAAATAATTATTAACGAAGCATTATTCCAGAAGCGTGAGCATACAAAGAACAGACAATACAGACAGCCTGACGGTTTCACACTTCTGCGAAACGCAAGATTTGACATTGGAAATGGAACCAGACCTTTAGTCAGTTCTCGGTGATTACTTCCTTTCCACCACAACTGATGTAAAAATTTATTTTGGAGGTTCTCTTCAGACATTGAAGGAAAGGAGATGGAAGCCAGGATGCGATAAATGAGCAGTGGCATGCTCTCTACCAATCTCGACCGAACAAATTGACTCCAAGATCCCATGAATGCTTCAATCGATTTGAAAATCGTAACTGAAACACGGGAGGAATGCAAGTTTTATTACATGGGAGAGCATTTTATAATATCGGCAACTTTATTTTGATTGGTATAACATTAACGTTTCTTTCACCAATCTACGTAGAATATTGCATTTTAAAAATAAGAATTATATAAATACTACAGAAACAACTTCGAATTTTTGAGTTATAAACATGCTCACCATGTCAAAGAATATTCGAATGAATATACATTTGTTCGCCTTTCTCGTACTGGCACTCTTAAATATCAATTTACCAGAATTTCTGTTCCTATATTGCAGTTCCGCGTCCAAAATAAGCCAAGAAACGTGCCAAGCATTTGAGACAAATTGACGGTTCAATGAAAATGAGACTAAGGACTCCAAGAAGAGAATTAAGAGAAATCCCGAACGAAGGCAGATGAATTTAATTTAAACCCAAAGAAAAAATTTCATTTCAAAAACTTGTTTACTACACAAGAGAAGCCTATACTGATTGGGAAACCAACTAATTTAGAATATCAAGAGTAAAATTCTAAACGCTTGGGTGAGGAGGGAAAGGTGCTTGTATTTTCGTATGAATGATACCTTTTAGGTACAATTTATTCTGGAAATTTTTTTATGTTTTCTAAACAATTTTAAGAGATGGAAATTTAGATAAATCTTTATTTCCAAAATAATCAAAACAGTTAAGGTGTCAATTCTAATATGCCCTACTCCGATTATTGAAAATAAAAAGCGCTTTCTTAACTAGAAGAAGGTCATGTAATGACTTGCCTATAGAGCCAAATATTACGATTTAGGGGAAAACGAAACCAGATTTTCCACTCACACCGACAGGGGCAACACAGAGCCACACACACCGACTGGGGCAACGCAGAGCCACACACACCGACAGGGGCAACGCAGAGCCACACACAGACACACCGAGAGGGGGCAACGCAGAGCCACACACAGACACACCGAGAGGGGGCAACGCAGAGCCACACACAGACACACCGAGAGGGGGCAACGCAGAGCCACACACAGACACACCGAGATTCGGAACAAAGCCATACTCACGCACACCGAGAGTGGGAACAAAGAGCCACACACACACAGCGAGAGGGGGAACAAAGAGCCACACACACACAGCGAGAGGGGGAACAAAGAGCCACACACACAGCGAGAGGGGGAACAAAGAGCCACACACACACACACTGAGAGGGGGACAAAGAGCCACACACACACACACACACTGAGAGGGGGAACAAAGAGCCACACACACACACACTGAGAGGGGGAACAAAGAGCCACACACACACCGAGAGGGGGAACAAAGACACACACACAGCGAGAGGGGGAACAAAGAGCCACACACACACACACTCGCACACGATTTTCAAGCACGCGCAGAACTGGGAGAATTTGCAATAGATATTAAACGATTTACGAATACTCGGTCTTAGATTGAAAATTTAAGTAACGATATTTCCATTACATGGCAATACCGTAATTTTAGGTTAAATTAAAAAGCTACTTTTTATTCACATGTCTAAATGTTTAATGTCTTAGCAAATGTTAAAATATTTGGCTATTTAATTACACAGACAGAGGTACACGTTTGTTGGAATAATCTGTAGAATTTTGAATTCCTGATCACTCAATTGAAGCAATTATTTGATGACGGGTGACACTCTTATTAGAGAACAAAACGCCTCCAAATCATTCCCAGAAAAGTGGCTGCATGAAAGAAAGAACTGCGCATGGAAGCTTCGGTTAAACACCTATTTCTATTCACTGAAGCCATCTCCGAATCGCCTGAGCAGATTCCATGCATTCAACCAAAGAGGCGAGCTTACGTTTCTTATGAGCAAAGAAAGCGAATTTTATCCCGAAGAACAATGGCGAACTCAAAGTGCCGTTTTACTCAACAATGCCTCTGATTGAATTACCGATAAACGTGACAAATCTTCCTCTTCAAAGATGTTCATCTTTAAATCAATACTTCCAGCTGATATTTACCACTCAACTTCGTTTTTCAAGGAATTCCATAAAAGAACCACCCGAAATGCTGGGTTTCAGATAAGATGAAGGATAATTTAATGTGAAATTATTAAATGTAATGTAAATGTAATTTTAATCAAATAAATACATGTTTAATTATGAAAATTCGGACCATAAACATTTTTTAGAACAACATTTGCGACGCCTCCATAACACAGTGGAAAGTGAACATTAGTTACATTCTCGATTCTTCGCTTTATCAAAGATTTCTTCTATTATTTATTAGAACTTAAGGCTTCTTTATCTGGATTTTTATTGAAAAAATAACATTACAAAATGTCTTTATTAAATGTTAGGCATACACCATGCATGCTGAGATGCGTTTCTGCTTTGCTTTGTACTCCAGAATTTTATTCTATTGTTTCTAATCGCTACACTGTTTGCATTTGAAAATCTTGAGCACAGTGAAATTCTTATAGCATATTCTACTATCGCAACATCTTCGACAATTATAGAAGTGCACTTGAATCGGAGTTAAAGGTGCGGACTAAACAAAGACGTATAAGAGCTCGTTTTTATTGAGATGACACTGAAAGTGCCAGAAATACGAACAGATAGAAATAAAAATCCATTTCTTTCCGATTTTTGTCAGATTTTTATTGAAATAGACTGTTCGAATCAAACAATTCAGACTGAAATGAAGGATTTTTTTTTTTTGCGCAAAAATGTCATTTCCTTTTACTTGTAGTTTGATCTGATGATTGACTTCCATTATGAAGCTGCAACCCAAAAATTTGTTTAGAGAATCAATGAAAGCACGGTGAGAAAGGCACAAAAAGACTGCTCTATAATCATTGAATCACAATTCCACTGGCAGTTTTAAGTAAAGTAGCTTACAATATTGTGGGGCATCTTAAAAACCTCAATTATTTTCTATTTAAATAACTAAATGTAACGGTCTAAGTTGTTTTAAAGAACACTGATGTAACAGCAAGGAATATTAAAACGCAACTTGGGTAATTTATGACGTTTATTATGTAATTGACGAAATGGCTGTTGCATTGTAGACTGGCAAACCAATAAACAAGCTACGTTTATAAATGCATGTAAAGTAATATATTTCCAACTTTCGCCCAGACTTGGTCCTCGTTTCAATACCTCGAAAGAAGTTTCAATTTATAATAACGTCGACGGAACTAGCTTTACGAAATTTAAATATCGTTAAACATTTTTCAGGTATTCAATTTTATATAATAAATTGCTTGCGAAAACTGAAGTATTTGGAATAATTTAACACTTCAGTGATTATTCCAGTAAGCATTCAAATATTTCGCATCTACTGAAATTTAAATGAAAACCAAGAGAGTTTTATGTACGAATATTTCAATTTAAAAAAATAATTCAGAACCATCATATTTTGCAATCGAGAATTAATCACCCAGTCCAATTAAACCAGAAATATCACCTAGCCCGGAGAGTACAATTATTTGCTTTAAATTCAATATTGATACACAAGAATGAAGATTCAAAATATTATACACATAACATATTTGAACATTCAAAACAAATACTTTTAAACTGACTGCAGACGATTCCAATAAATTATACTTAAAGGAAGCAAATTAAACAATAATAAAAATCTTAAGACAATGCTTCATATAAAACTAGGTATGCAAATTGCAGTTTATTTTGAAAGGTACAGTAAATAAAAAAACATTAATAAAAATATTTATTTCCGGACATGTTTCCTTTTCTCTCCTTCCTCAAGGGGGATAGAAATGCTTACATTCACTATATTTGAAGTTGAACGAAGGTGAATGTCACTAAGTCACATCTGAAGAAGCTTAATTCTCGTCTCCGTGAGAAATCCACACTGAAATTTTTTTTCCCACCTTTAAATTTGCATTTTGCTTATATTTAAAATTTAGGAACTTAAGAATTCAATTTCCCCTTGCCTTCATATACATAAAATTATATATTTTACTGTAAAACAGAAAATTCCTTCTAGGGATAAAACATTAATTCTCAAATTTTAAACATTTGTTCACATTTGCACATCAATACTTATTCATAAACTAAAGAATCTTTTCATGGAAAAAGATTTGAGAATTTTGAATCAATGTTTAATTACTTGTCACAAATTATATCGGATGGGAATGGCAATAATCGCAGTCCATGTTCAATTTATGAATTTAACATGCTCAAGTTGGGTGATTTATACGGAAAATTGAAATATAAATAGGCTGGATCACCATTTTCGATTAAATTGAGCCCAAACCATTGTCAACATGCATAACCTTGGAATAGTTCAGCCATTTCAGTCTTAACATTAAATTCTTCTACGTATTTATAACCAAAAGAATTCTTACCGTAAATAAGATTTTGCAGCCAAGTTATAAGAAATCATTGTAATTTTTTTTTCATATTTAATGTTTACAACGAAAAACAAAGTTCAAGCTTCCAATTGCGTTTTCGTGTCGTAATACGAATGGATTAGAAAATTATATACTATGAATTTTTGAAATTGTTCAGATATTTCCTTTGAATATACAGTAATTGCAAATAGAAAAAAGGAAACAAAAAGATAATTAGAATACAAGACGCTTGCGTATGCAAGCTCAGGCTTATGGCGACCAGGAAATCATTTAAATAAGTCTTAGTTGCAGCCAGTTATGATATTAAGATCACAGAACTGGAAATCCAATTACTTAGAAGGCAAATGATTTACTAAAGAAGTTTCCACAGTTGGAATGAAGCTGAATAAACTTAGAGAAATTCGATGTAATATAACTGCTCCAGAATAAAAGAGAAACGTGGCCAGCTATTTTAAATATTACATCGTTGCTTAAGAGAAAATTATCACAACAAAATTTTAGGTTTATTATGATGGGCATTTTAAATTTTGGATTTAGTTTTAAAAACATTCAATTTAAAACTAAAAACTATCAAATATTTCGGTCGACAATTCAACCTACGGAATTTTTGATGCATGTTTTTCTTAATTCTTCGATTAGTCAATTTAAATCTTTGACCAACTTAGTGGACTTTTGCAATGGATTTTTGACCAACCCAAGATTGCATTGCGGTATTCAAGAGCAAACATACAATTCACGCATACTGAAGTATTTTTGAAGAATATTAAATTTTGTCTTGTATAATGGTATTGACTGCAATATTTTGCTTCATCTTAAATTGTGTCTAAATATTCTTATCGAATTATTTTTGCCAGAAAATTCATATAACTTCAAAAAAGAAATGCATTACCAAAATGAAAGATCTATACTCAATCTGAATGTGAACAGTCTGCTCTATATTAAGTGGTTATTGTGCTCCAACCATAAATATTCAGAAAATAATTAAATATACACAAAATCCCTAACAATGCACAATATCCCATCTACACAATATACACGGTATCAAATCTGAATGATTCTAAGCATTTGGTTTCTATTCTTGGCAATTGAATTCAAAACAATTTTAATTAAGGAAGTTATTAAAATTTCTATTTGCAGTTTCTATACAGAAACGTTACAATATTTAACGCAATATTTAAAATCCAATTAAGATTTCATCTGAAGTAAAATGTAAAGGATTGGTGCGATGTTTCCTTACCTTCCTTCAATTCAGATATCCCCCATTATTCAGAATCTGGAAGTATATGTTGAGCTTCTTTATAAAAATGCGTCTGTTAGAACTAGGTGGTTAATTTGTAAGGTTATTAAGAGGGGTTTTCTCAATCGATTTCAGTAAATGCCCTCCCTTTCACCAGCCGGCTGGCATCCAACCCTCCCTTGGAGGTACGATTAGACGCTATGAACTAATCTTATTCCCATACCCCCCTTTTCAACCTCCTCTCATTCCTCGCTCGAACTAATCTTTTCCCACCTCTCATTCCTCGCTCGTAGTTAAATTACCTTTATAAAGCAGCTCAGCATGATACTTCAGACATCAGAATATGGAAGAAATCCGGGGACTAAAGGCTGTTCGTGTAAATGAAATTTCCTCAATTCTTAATTACCTCCAATAATTGAAGTTAATAACTGGATGAATAATTCGTTCATATATTAACACTCGAACTGTTCGATTAAACTAGAAATAATCTTTCTATTAAGTTTATTTCTATTTCTATCCAATTTCTATTTAGTTGATATTTTGGCCGGTTTTTAACTTTCGCGTGCAAATATGAAATACTAAAATGGAAACCAATTTTTTAAAAAAAGTTAATTTATTCATTTGACAGTTATCTAGAAGTTTACAGACTGACGAGCCCCGTGGAAAACCGGTTGCGTGTCATTTGAATACATCCTCAATATTCATGTTTAGAGCCGAATTGCTTGCCAATTCAATGTGATAAAGTTTTGATCCTCACTTTAACTCAGGAATGAAATACCTTCGTTGATATTTTGGCGTTTGTAGACATTTTTTTAACGAATAACGACATTGTAAAATTGTAGCGTTTTATATAATTTTAAAATAATTTTTTTTTGCCAAAATTTCTAATTGGTCTCATATATGCTTTGCCTTTTAATTTTGCTTCGAATTTATATTTTAAGATACCGATTTTTTTATTATGCGCCATTCAGTATACTTGCGCAATGTCAGTACTTGCATTGAATCTCCTTTTAAGCGTTCAAATACTTCCATCGAATTCATTATCTTGCTCTTTCTGTATAGGCTATAAGCTCCAGCAGATAACAGATATTTCATTAGAATTGGTATATTGCTGCAATTTACCGAAATATATGAAGTGCTTGTTTTATTTATAAAGAGGTTTCACGTGCATTGCTGCTGCTGTACTTCAGTTTCAACCAAGTTAGCATTGAAATTTATATTAGAAAGAGCAGTGATTGGCTTTTCACCCACTTCCAAACAAGGCGTTTTTCTAGCTTTATTCCAACCAAGTGAAAAGGAGTTCTCTATCCTTTATGGCGCGCTTTTTGCTATTCAGCATACAGACAATTCATCTTCAGTTTGAGCTAGAAATAGCATTCGATTCAAATGATTAAAATTTTGATCATAAAGTATGTCGACATTCGCACTGCAAACGTTAGGCACTGTTTCAACATCATCATGGCTGATACTTCAAAATCTTGTACTTTAAAAAACAACTTGCGAGAAAAAAGTCGAGAAATTATAACAAAAAATGAAAGCTGAAATTCGGCAGAGTTTGAGTAGTTTCTTTTACAAGCCTCAATTTTCCAAGAGATTTGGACAAGCAAAATAAATTTTTGATCCGGTTGGTTGAAATGAGATAAAAGGGTGCCAGCTAAGCTAAGCTAAGCAAATCAAGCAAAAATTCAGAAGCGAAACGTGGCCAGAAGATTCTAAGTAGAATGTACAGTAGAAAAATAGTTTTAAAAGTTGAAAGAAAACTACAAATCTAACAAGAAATATTTTTAAAGCACAGATGGGAAACAATCCAACTTTAAGTAACATCGCATGAAACGTAATTTATTAAATTTGCTATAGAAATATTTTAGAGAAAACCTAGGCGAGATCTTAGTTTTTCTAGTCTAAAGCAATAATTTCTAAAGTTTGAGTTTAGTTAAAATCAAAATATTAAAATATGGTTTACAGTTTGAATTTCATTGCAGATTGTACACATACATACTGGATCTCTAGGGAGCAAGTATGATTATTTAGTATTTCTGAAAGAAATACGCATGAATTAATTTAACAAAAAGTCATCAAGTGGAAAAAACTGGCCACAATGAAATGACTTAATATGGTGCAATTTATTAGTTTGAAAATTGCTTTACTGCTGCTATTTTTTAAGGACATGTTTCAGGAATTGCAGATGTATGCGAAAGGAACAGAAGATGATCAGTTAAGTTTTTGTTCCGTTTTTAGCATAAAAGCCACCTTCGACTATGCCACGCAAAACTGATTGTATTAGGATATTTTTTATCAGATTATTATAAAGGAGGTAATGTAATCTTAGTTTCAATGCATAAGATTAAAAAGTTACAGTAAAATGAGAATGAGTAGTGAATGAAGAATGTAAAAGGACTGCAGAAACCAGAAGGCAAAGTCGAAAAGTTTCACTATTATTAAAATCAATATTTTTAATAAAAGGATGAAAGCTCACACGAGGAGTTTTGGAAATCAAGGAGATCAGGGCGAGACATATGAAAGAAGGTTCGCCGATGTGGAAAAAATCCTGAACTTTCTACAAGAATGCGTAAGACATAGAACCATAGCAATTTGAGTATAGGTATGTCGCCCACAAGGGGCAGATCTCGGTGTAAAAACTGTTCAAACTGCTTAGTGCGCTTTGCTCTTGCTGAAAATGGCAACATGATTAGGAGTAGAACAAAAGATCAAATCATTTAACACTTCAAGGACAAAAAACTGAATGCTTAGTAAAAGTAGATAAGTTAAATATTTTCAACTGCTACAATGCTCATATTGTCGCTATTGACCCAATACCGACTGCAATAAATGCGTTATGAGCTTGAAGTAGAGCCGAAGCAATGATAAATTGAGCAATATCTGGATTCAAATGGAATAGTCGATAATGGTACCAGGAATTATGTGTATTTGCATTTGAATCGGTAAATACTATTCTGTAGAGCGTATTTACTGAATGCCGATTGCTGTGGTAAAAAATTTGTTTCAAGCCTGGATTTGTTCCATATAGTTTTTCCAATTTAGCAAATAAATTGTAATATCAAAAATAGGATGAATTGAGTTTGTTTTTTTATGGCACAAAAGTCATCTTTGGCTAAGCTGCGCCACATTCAACAAGCTGATTAAGATAAGCAGCATTATCCTGTACTTGCAAATTAGGAAGACATAATTGAAGCAGCACGTGTTTGGTGTTGTCGAGGTAGAGATTTCTATTGGAAGTCTACAGACAGAATGATTTACCTACTGATAAATCACAGTTTAGATCGATATCGATACTATTTTAGAATTATCGACAGCTTCTGATGCCTTAAAGAATAACAGTTTTAGGTACTGGGAATGTTCAAATTAATATCCATTTTGTATCATTTGATTTAGGGAATGGTGAACTACTCCAGGAATACATAAAATACTTAAACTAAAACATTTAATAAATATCACCAAAGCAAACAATCATCAGTTCATTACATTTTTTACTAAGTCCTCTTGATTACAGGAAAGCAAGACTTGCTGTTTTAAATGTCGTATTTCCACCTTCATTCTGCCCGGTACTTCAATATCAGACGTTACAAGCAGAGTTCCATGGTTCAGAGCGAGAACATAGGTTTTAAGAGGTCCTGAAAAAAAAACTGCGTTATTTAGCCTTATGAAAGTATTTTTAAATTATAAAGTTTATCGATGCTTCCATTAAATTAATAAAACAAGGCCACTATATTGCAATATACTTAGAGCTATTGTCTATGAAACGAGACAAATATGAATATCAAATATAGCATAACGATACTTTGCATTGTATAATCAAAGCAGAAACTAAGTAAAAAACTGCATCTAAAACAAAAATTGGAAATATTTTACTTACTCTTTTTCCCATATCACTGCATTTTCAAAATAAGCGGCCTTATTATGCGGTCTGTATTCTTCATAGCGATTCTCAGGGCTTCTTCGACAAATAAATATCGTTTGATCCATGAAAGTTTAAATGTTTCATAGAAAATTTCAGAGATTCTTCGGAATTTAGATTAATAATAACTATCTGAAAAGAGAAAATGAACCTTCCATTAGAAAAGTGACCCAATTTTATTCATTTCCCGACATTAGTTATATTTTCCCCCAACAATGAACATTTCTATTAGTACCTATCATAATGCCTTATCTAAATATAACTGATAATTCTAGAAAAAATCGTTTGGTTTTTACTATGCCCATAAACGACTGTCCCAAATATATATTACAAAATCCGTAATCGAAAGTACTTATTTAGTTGCTTCATCTAAACCAATACTAACCATAACTAACTGATTGTGCACTTTCAGAAAAGTAAATAAGCCGAGACCATTTATCATTTGAAACTCGATGATTTTTATTTAGAGTGCTAGAGGCAGGTCCATGTTAATTTAGAGAGCGAAATTAATCTGAAAAACAATGAAAAAAATTCACATCCATTTTAAGGACACTAAATTAGGAATTGCATATCGAATGTACCGGACAGTGGGCAGCGAACAGATGATCATTTTCACTCTGCAAGTCGTCCTTCATTTGTAATTAAACTATTTATTATGAATTTAACTCAACTATTTAATTGGAATATTATTTAAATTTTTTCGATTACAGAGGTAAATGCAAGAATTGTCTACTCATTTAGAGCATTTTTTTCCACCAGTTGTAGTTTCCAACCGCTTTTCGGGTTTCTAGAGGAATACATTTCGATGTCATTTACGCATGTATGAGTATGTAAAGTATTCTAAAAGGATTTTATGTCGCCTGCTTTAAAAAATGATAGAATCGTGTATGAAAAACAAACGGTTTAAATCTCTCACCGTTTATTAGTGTTGGAGAGGATAAAACGCAAAGAGGCGAGAGCAAGCCAACGTCTGGCTCATTCTCGCCTTTAACCTCACAATGCAACTTTGAGAAGCGTGTGATTCTTAACTTCTAGCATTCTTGTTGCAAGAGGGATAGCGTAGAGAAACTATTTTTAACATTCACTTCGAGATTTCGGGATTCGTTGCTCGATCAATGAAATCAGTATCGTAATTTCTTGATTTTCACAGAAACAAATCAAAGACTTCATTTCTTGCAACTATAACGAAAGAATGAATTTCTTTTTTCACATCTCACAGGATCACGAAAGTTTTCGTACTAGATACGAAAAAATCTCAAATTTTTCGTTTCCAAATCTCTACACTTGATATTTTAAACCTCTTCATAAAAGTTTGTTCATCCAGGTCTTCATTCTGTAGTTGAAGCTGTAAGATGTATTCATTTCGTTCAAAATTCTCTATCAATTTACAAATTTAGAGATAACGTACCAAATTTTATTCGTATAGTTCAAAGCTTTTGTGTTATGCTAATAGAGTTCCAAAATGTGTTATTAGGTCTCGAGGAGGCCTAAAACAAGCTTCTCAAAATATCGGATTCGATTTTTTTTATGATTATAATACTTTCTGTATATTTTATATACGTGTCAATAGAATATCATGCACATGCGGTTAAATACATAAAATGCAATTCAAAAAGTACATTTTATTGAATCTAAGCATTAAATTTCATTGAATCTGGAAGTTTTAAATACCTACGTGGTTTTCAGTCTTCTTTGCCTCCTTAAATAAGCCAATAGTCGGCATCTTAAATTGTATTGCACATCGGCTTGAAAATTTTCAGAACCGCCCAGAAATTCCTCTTAGCAAATGTAAATTCATTCATACCCACATGGCCTTTCAGTTCATATCAGACCCTGTAAAATACAGGAAGAAACAATATGTAGATATGCAAAATAAATTCATTTTTGAAATCATTGCATTACTCCCTGAAAAAAATTAAAATATTGGTGACAAATTTATTCTTAAAGCATTTATTCTGAAAGCATAAGGAAATAAATCTGAAAAGGGCAATTCAATAATTAGGCATGTAATATTTTTGAAGTCAAAATAAGATGAAACCTTTTAAGAAAAAATGAACATTAGAAAAACATTCAGAAAATACAGATATTAGCTCAGCATTCAAAACGTGGACGTGTATATTGTATGAGAATCTGTCCTTTGGAAGTACGGAGAGAAGACCTGCAAGTTCCATAACGGATTTAGATGCTGTATCCTCACGAAAAATGGCACAACATAGAAGTTTATTGAAGGCAATCTTTGTAGAAATGTGCTTTTATTCAATTAAGATGACAACTCAATCTTTCAGTTTGCATCTAGAATGCTTGCTATCTCTACAGGGAATTCACCACTGATAATTGGTGTTTTATAATTATGATAGGGCCCCAAATGTTCCAGAAAAAGCGTTGGGTCTCGACATAGATCAACATAATTCTTTCATCCATTAAAATATGAAACACTTCCTTGCTACAACACTCATTGGGCAGGAAAGCAATCTCAGATTCGTGACAAAATATTTAAATGCTTTGATAAAGCATTCAACTTTGCGCAAAGGGAAATGATAAATGTTTGAGTTTTAAAGGATCTAAAATATAATGTTGTAAATAAATGTTGCAGTTTATAGAAGGAAATTCTGCATGCAGAGTATAAACAGAAAATAAATCATCCGAGTTGTTTCGGATCACAATTATCAAAGACAATCGAAAACGTATTTGAGAAGAAATTTAAGAACGATTTCTTTTGTTTGAATAGATGCACCAATTAACTAATCTAGTTAATATAGTTAGTGTCTAGAATTTTTAAACTATGCCTACCAACGTTTTTCGTATAATCGATTGTTCGTCATAACAGCTACCAATTCTTTTTAAAGAATCTGATAATTTCAAGAGTTAAAGTTTTAAAAAATGGCGCGTCGAATGCTAAATGAACTAAAAACTTTCAGCAATCCCTTTTTTCCCCTTTTTTTATTCATTTAAAGAACATAACTTTTCTGCCCAAATGGATGGAGTAAACTTTCAATTTAAAAATATATACTCATTTTTAAAGATGGCTGCAATAAAGTGAATTGCAAACGCAGTAAAATTTTCACATGAGCAGTAGAGCTTGAATACTAAAATAGCGGAATCTTAAAAGCTAGCTACAAGCATATACGCAAGAGTTTTTGAAATATTTCGAAAAACTGAAATTGAAAACGCCTTCACACGTCTACTTGAAGGATTGTATATTATTTTTAACTGTTTACGCAGATCTATCTACTCGTGAATTTTAAGCACTTCTATAAAATCGCTGTTGAATAATTTACAGATTAGATGATTTTTATATGAAGTGGGATTTTCTTATCAAAAATATTTTTTTTAATCAATTGATATTAAAAGATGTACAATATGAAGAATTTCTTATTTCGAAAAAGAAAAAGTAGCTTTATTGCGAATTTTAACGAATCATTTATATTTATTATGTTTCTAGGATTTATTGATCAACGGCTGGATGTGCAAGTAATGCAGATTTATAAATTATTCAATGAAATAGTAACTTCAGTCCTACAGTTTGAATACTTTGAAACTCCAAGGATATCAGAATTTAAAATAGAGGTTATAAAAAGAACACTATTCATAAATGCAATTCAACATTTCCGCTTCAGATTGAAAAACATTTATGAATAAATTAAAATGAATGCTGTACAGTATTAATTTCAAATATTTTATAGGGCGGAATGATTATCTTATCTGCACTTTAAATATAATTTTATATTTTTCCTGAAATATGTCAATTAAGAATGCAGATGGAACAAACCAAAAAATTGAATCTAAGCTATACAATGGTCGACAATTTACCACAAAGAATGAAGTAAACAAAAATTATCTTTAGTTTATCTGTCATAGCAATAGCCTGCGCTTCGGACTGTCACATTTGTAGATGAACTCATTTTAGAAATATTTGGTATACAGATGCCAGAAATGACAACCAATTAATCATCGAGAATAAAATTTCCTCTTTTATTCAAAGGTTGACAAATTCATTTGCTTAAATTGCCATTACGGGAATTTATCAATGAAATAAAACTTCATTAAAAATATCGGAAGCAATGCATTTTATTCAGAATAAAATTTTAGATGATATGCAAATATTTAAGGTTGGATCAATTAAAGAGGGGAAATTCGAAAATACTTTGAAAAGTAATGAAATGCTTGAATATCCTATAAAAAATGCGTATATTAGTTGGAATCTTAAAATGATTATTCATGCTAAATCAATTGAAGTAACTTGCAAATTTTGGAATATCAGCGAAATAAAATTAAAGAAGTGTACTTTTTGCTTTTAGCAATTGGATTTACTTAATGGTTGATCCTAATGAGTTGACTTTTCACGGTTTTAAGCGAACAGAACGAATTACAATTGAAAATCCGCTTCGAATTTTCGGAATGACATTTGACGTGCATAAAAATGGTTGCCAGATTATATTACTGAAAAAAATCAAACTCGAGTTTCATAATTGGTAAATTCCTAGACATTAGCTATGTTAACTATTTTGGTTATTCAGTTTTTCGATCTCAAAGTTTTCTTCTTACGAAGTTTTATCGACACCAAGTTTGTGAAGGAGCGATAACAAATAACTAAATCAGAGATGCCCCATCATTTTTGTTGGCAACTGCACTACTAAATATTAATATTGATGCATTGAAAAATAACTTGAGACTCCCGAGCTTACTGCCTTCCTTTGTTTTTAAATGTGATAAATGCACGTGGGCGAAATGTTAACAGCCGACTAAGAGGAATTAGTACCCTAAAATGGATGAAAATGTCGAGTTTGAAATTTTGAGCTTAGAATTATCTCTGGACGTTTAAATGAATTCTCCAAAAATCTCAAAGGAATGGGATAAATATTCTGTGAAATCCAAAGACGTTTTGACAAGCAAGGATCATGCCCATTTCGATTGTTTTACTTTGTTTTTGCTAAAAAACCACCTTTTCTGCCATGAAAAACGCTTTTCTGAATACATCTAGATGAATTCAAAATCTTTGTTCATTTCTGAAAATCCATTTCAGATCATTTCGGAAAAAGGTTAGATTTTCCAACATTTCTATATATTCATTGCTTATTTTAATTCCAATAGACACAAACATTGCAACAAGTTAACAGTAAGCAAGCGAGTACAAGATGTGCAAGGAGCAGGAATCGATTCTTCCCAAACGAAAGCAATTCTAAATTAGGTTTCTGAAAGTCATTACCAGAACCAAAACTAATGACCGTTAATATTTTAATTTCAGCAAAGCAAAACTGACAATCGCATTTTACAAAAGTTTTGTTTAGTTATAAGATTGTGCAGATGTTTCTAAATGCATCCTTATTCAATTCTCTTTTCTAGAAACTGTTTCAAAATGGGTTTTAAAGTTGTATATTTTATTCAAATTGTTTACAATTGTTTCTGGCTATTAAAGGAATTTAATGAAAATAATTAAAAGCGAATTTCTAAATATATTAGTATCTAAATAGATTTTTATTTTTCTAATCATGGCCAAATTAAATAGGGTGATTAAGTTTCATAAAATCATTGCTTTCACACTTATGTATGTTGGAGTACTGCTGCGAAGAGGAACTTTTGATAAAAGGTGGATAGACTGTATTCCAAAATTTTCATTTATCTTTTAGTCAAAAATTCTATAAATATAAAAGTATGCAATGTATATCAAAATTTTCAGTTCAATATATCAAAAATGGTATACAAAATATTCCCTGAAAATTTCATTACAAAGGTTTAATTAGCGTTAGAAATATTAAAGTTGGAAATGTTAATGATTAAAAATTTATCTTAAAGGTTGAGAAAAACGCTTTTAAAATTTGTAGTTACTGCAAAAAAGTATTTTTTCCTTATAAAATAATCTAAAATCATTTTCACTTATAAATTAAACCTTTTTCTTCATACGCTTTCATTTTATTTCTTTGGATGTTGCTTTTTATACTGCAAAAATTCTCATATTCAAAAAAAGCTTGAAATTTTCTTGCGCATAACTGCCGATATTGAATAAGCACATTTATTACACTCATTTTACCAGCCCTACCTTCATTAAAATTAAAAATAGCTCAAGGAAGTGTTCTTCGGAACTGTATTTCAGAGAAGAAAGCTTTAAAGCTTTCATTAACATCTGACGAGTTGTAGAGTGCTACTGACAAGATTTTAGGCTTCAGAACCATAGAGCTGAGACATAATTGCTCTAAAGAACTATTGTGTAAGTGCGCCTCGTGCTTGCTAAATCCGAAGGGTCCTACTCCCTTCCTGCTTGTGTTCTGAAGCAGTTTGGAAAATTGGGTGTCAGTTCAATTCAAGTGTCTTCTTTGACATCTGACCGAAGTTCAAAATTGCGCGTGCATCCCCACAGCGTTGCTGTTGTTCTAAAGCAAGACGTCAATGTGATTAAACACATGGCATTTCCAGTGTAAAACAACTTTTGATCATAGAGTTTCACGCATACTAGCTTTATATCTTGAGCAAATCCAATGCCTATTCCAATGAATACCTTTACGTGTATCTTTGCCTGTTGGCTACTCGGCCTTACCAGCTGCTGGCTACTGCTGGACATTACGCATGCATGAAATGTTTAGTGCTTGAACAGCACTTACAAAAAGTTGCAATGACCCCAGCTTGCATATTTTGAAGGTTATCGCGGTTGCTAAGAATTCCAATCTAATAATAGTTCTGAGAATTGTTGAAATAATCTAACTTGCCTTTTCTTTCTACTCCCTTTGCATTTTTTTTAAATTTTCGAAAGGAAGTTGTGTAAAGAAGTCATTTAAATCCTTTTGATACTAAAACTAAAAATTTAATTTTATGAGATATTGCATAAATATTTCAGTTAACTATTTATTACAAAATTATGAGCATTCTATAGTTCACAACATTTTTTTTTAGTACCAATATTTAAAAAGAATGCTTAGTTCAGAAAAAATATTTTTCTATTGATTGTAGCTTAAAACTGAAATTTTAAGGGAACTCACTGTAAAGAAGAGATACACAGTACAATGAATAGAACAGCTAAAGATCTCCATGACAGTATGAGTAAATTATAGGAATAACAAAATGTGAAACTTTAAAATATTTTGCTGAAGAAGCTATTGGGAGACAAGTAACAAAATATTTATTTGAAAATTTTAGCTCGTTTTAATACTGAGGAACTGAGTAGTCGCCTATAAAGTAAGAACTGATAAGGCAATTCAATTATCTGCTTCTGGCTTAGTTAACAGACATCATTGGACAGAGACCCAGGTAGAGGTTGTAATGCATATACAAGATTTAAACTGGAGTTTTCGCAATTTAAAAATATTTCTCACTCATTTCAAATTTAAAAGCTCTTCGTTTTATTTGTTTTTCTCGAACCTCTACGCTCATTTATAATGGCTTTGTCTTGCATTATTCCGAAATAACCTGGAAAGAATCATTAGTCTAGGAACTTTCCAAACTCCTTTTCCAGAAAAAGTTTCATCTCGAGTGTATGAAAGTTTAAGACCCATTCAGGTGTCGCTTATTTTTTGACATCATGCAGTCAGCATGTTCCGCTGGTTACTAATAGTAATTTGACAAAAAAAAAAACCATCTTAAAGAGGAAATTATTTGCCCTAATATTAAGAAATTTGAGAAATATTTCAATTGATGATTTGGCACATTTCAAAACCCGTCACATGCATATGAATAGACATGCATGTTTTCATTTGATAAAGTCAAAGATTAAGGCCATAAATTTCCCCTGTTAAGACTCAATCATCTTAAAGATGCCAAATATGAAGCGCTTTTTTAACATGCAGGTGGTTAAAATAATTGTAACAATTCCTATGAATTTTAGAACATTCTAAACTTGTTTTTATTCCTAGAATAGTACAAAATTCAGAAAAAATTCTAGCTTGAAAATATGAAGCAAAGGTATAGCAAATGAATGAAAAATATATTAGGTAGATACAGTTTACAACCCATTCAGTGCTATGTCAGACTCCGATGACTGACACTGAACTTCTTGTTCCTACACCTTTACTCAACACGACTGACTTTGTATTTTTCGGCATCAATCACTATTGAGTAACAATATAATTTTTGTTCCGGTTGCGTTAGTTCTTGACTAATGATATCCATTTGATAAAATTATACTATTTGAAAATTACAAAATAGAGCAACTAAATATATGCTGTTTTTTAGTCGCACCGATTTCTGTTAGAGAAACATCAAAGAAATCGGATACAGAAGGATGACGAAAAGAACTCCGAAATATACTTTGCCGGCTTAATAAGTTAAGAATGCTGTATGCTACTTCCGATACGCCAACGGGAAGGATCTCCATACAACATCACAGAAAGAGAATTACGTTTGAAATGCAATCTAATTTTTAGGAAATTTAAGGTATTGTTTATACAATAGCACAGGAAATTAATAAGCGAAGTTCGAACGTCTACTCCTACATAGAAGTAAAATATCTGAGGATAGATTCCTCTAACCTTATGGTTAACCTTCAACTTTCCTCCCATTTTATGTGTCAAAATTGACTCTCAATTATTGCTAAGATTATTTGCTCACACTAAAATAATGCATCTATTATTTTAATGTGCACGAGTAGTAATTAAGATTGTTGAAATAAATACTAAATATTTTTAAAAGTACCAACGGGAAGGATCTCCATACAACATTATCGCATACTCTCTAATAAAGGCGTTATCTCGGAATAAATTGCATCCCTTTGGCGTGCAGTAGTTGAAGGACAAGAATATTTGGTGCGAGTTTAGCCTTTTACTCGATCTATCGGTCATTCATGGCGAGTTGTTTTGGAGATTAATCCCTGGAATGCGGTTAATACCCAAAAATCTAATTTGTTTTATACGCGTTTTTCACAACTTATTGAAACAAATTGGACCCTAAGATATTCGTGCAATAACAAAATTCCATACTAATTTGGTATATTAAAGTCACTGCAGTTTTCAATGATCCCCTTTCTGAAAGTACAGATCGACACACAGTCAATCCGTTGTTGGATTTGACAAAATTTGAAAGATCCATACTCGAGAGGTAAAATTTATGTTTAATTTTATTTACATAGCTCTTCATTTTGTAGTTACCGTATTAACGTATATTCAAAAAGTAGTCCAGACGGACTTCCTTTTAACGAAACTTGCTCAAAATTTGATATAAATGTAGAAATTTGGTGTAAAAAATGCATACGAAACCTCATCCGGCTAGCTCAAAGCATTTGAACCGTCTTCGTCACCTGAGGAAGGTGTGAAAGTGGAGATTCAGAATCTCGAATTCGGATTTTTTTGATGACTACAATTTCTTTATACCTTGTACAGGATAAAGTAATAACTGACCTTTCAAAACTTATTTTAATTTTGAAATGGGTTTTCGCAAACTATGCTCCGGAGTTCAGGTTAAGCAAAATTTTTATTTTTAATAAAAAAAATCAAATTTTTTAAGCTTTTTTAGCGAGACTTATAATTGAGGTAATAAAGGCTGGTTTTACAACTATAGGTTAACTCTAAATCCTGTTGAAGACTTCTTCCGATTTAATCAAACATTTCGCATTACACAATTTATAGACAGCATGCCCACTTTAACGCCTAGTTAAAATGCAAAACAAGGCTAGAAATACACTGGCATTTGAGTAAAAATTTGATTCATAGACAGATGAAATGCACTGAATGATTTTTTAATTTAAATAATTTTATTCTTCTATAAACATCTTTATTTATCTAAACCAAATGACCCTGAAATTTCGACACAAGAAAATACATTGAATATAATTTTCAATTGAATGAACGAAGGTATATAAACATTAAAAAAATTGAGAGATTGCTTAACAATTATGTATTAAAATTTAATCTTGTATTTTAAACTTTATAATCAAAATTGAATTATTCAACATACCGTGAAGATGAAGAATCTTTCCTATTTTTCCTGTGTCGCATCTTCGATATTCCAGTGTATCCAAACGGCATATAAGCCGTTTTTTTATTTCATCCAAAGCCAAGTCAACCAATTGAAAAATTTCTCCTTGCACTTCACAATTTAAAGAGGGTACACTGTTGTCATCGGGAGATCGTATTGTGCCTGCCAAGACTATAAAAAAAAAGTTGGATTTTAAAAATTATAATAATAAGTATAATTACAGCACGAAGACACTCATTTAATGGCGTTGCATTATGCGTGAACAGAAAGGCAGTTTTCATTGAATGGAAAAGTATCAATTCATTAAATTTAGTGAAATATCTTCATGCAGAATTTAATCCGTGTCGTTTAAAAACTCATTTCTTTTTAATTTTAAGACTCTTATATAATTAGCATGTGAGCGATATTAAACTTTAAGGTTAACGAGGAAAACAAATACGCCAATTCTTTCTCAATGAGTACTAATTTATCAAGACGCAATTTAGGCGACAGGTTTCGGTAGCTCTACGTCCAATGGTCTTCCCTGCAGAGCTTTGCATTCTACGACAGCCGATTTTCACATTATGTTAGTGGAAAAATATGCGAGTTTAAAAATATTACTTTAAAACTGCAAATCCACATGTTAACTACTCATGAATACAAAATCTTACCGAGCTCAGTTTCAGACTTGTCGACGAGAGATTTGAAATCCTATCTCAAATGACGCGTATTATGACACATAGGCTAAACATTCCGCTTTATAAACTTCTGTCGTTTTTCACTTTTCATAGAAACTAACTAATTCGAAGTTTCATTTTAGTTTCGTAGAAACTAAATAACTCGAATTTCCAGATATTTATCCAATGCTCAGTCAGTTGTAACTTCATAGGACTAACTTGAACATCAAAGAAATTAAAAAATAAACGATACGATTAAATCCATTTTCTTCACTTAATTTTTCCCGAACGGCACGCTTCCTGGAAAACCTATGGACAGGACTAGAGTCCATTCATGTGTTCGGTTTTTTGGAATTGTCGAAAGAATATTTTAATCACGAATATTAATAAACGAGCAAAGTTTTTATGTGAATCATTTTCTTCTTTTTAGTATAGATTAACATCTGCCTTAAATGTAACATCTTTAGTTCATTTTCTCACACTGAAATAGTTCTAGGATCATTCAGAAGGGTCTGCTTCAATCAGATCTGTATTAAAATGACAAGTGCTATGCTTGAAGGATCACACCAGAACACAAGCACAGGTGAATGGAATCAACTTTCGGAATTAAAATAAGCACTAAAAGAGAGAGAGAGAGAAAGTTTGATTGGAGATCCGGTTAGTTGTGCATCTTTTAATCCACCTGCGTATTTTACCTCTGGACGTTCCCGAGTCAGTGTCATTACACTGATTCATATGCGCGCGCATGTACACTTCTTGTCAGCGCGTTGTTGGATGGGAAGATAATCAGACACAGATTCTTTTTCTTCCGTAACGCATATTTTCATTTTAATAATGCGAATAGAAGAATTTGTGTGCAGGCGATAATAAGGTGTATTACGAAGGTCGTGGCTTTTCGGAGACTACCTGTTGCTATTTTTATCAACACGCTAGTCACGCTTATCAAGCTATTCAGTAAGTTTATTTCTTTTTTTATCTGTGGTTATCGATAAGCGAGATATCTCGATTTCCCTGAATATTTATTATACGTTAGAATAAGAATTGCATGCTGTTGAGATACGTTTGACTCTTAATAGATGCTTGCAGAATATGTTTACATTATTTCTGTTTTGCATGTAAATTGTCTGGATGGATCTCGTTTATTAATTGACTTTTCTGAAGCTTTCATGTCATTCGTACGTAGATACATTCGCATATTAAAAAATTGAAAAAGTTTGGATTATTGATTATACTTTAAAGAAAATGTTTAATTTTCATCATGCAATTTGACGAAAAAGTAATATGAAATAAAAGTTTTGAACAGCTAACTTTTTATTACTTTGCACTTTTTAGCTCTTTATAGATTTGCTTTCGAAATGTCCGCTACCGAATTTTGATGATGCATGGGGAAATTCCTGTTTTCGGTTTAGTTGTTTCAAGTTTTTATTTTTCATTTAATACAATTTGTTTCATCTTCCGGAAGTAGAATTAATCGTAATTTCTTTATGAATCGTAACCCTTCATCTTCCAAATCGGAACTTTCCAACACACATCTGTAATGACAAAGTTCGCTGTTTCAAAACCAAAAAGGGCAATGAGCACTTGTGGAATTTAATTTCTTTTGGACTTTCGCAAAGTTGATGTTGTTACAAATTGGTGCTAAAAGCTCGTCGAATCGGATTGGTTTTTGATTTTATTTTTCCGACTCTCCGAAGGTGATCGGTTATCTGTAAATTCAAAGCCGCATAAGTCTTTTAATTTATAATCGCATATTTTAAAGTTATTAAATAATATTATTAAGAAAACGCACTTTACATTTTGATTTTCATTTTTTTGTTGGTAATATAGATTGGAGAATTGATATTCTCAAACATAAATTTTATTTAAAATCAAAAGGATTGGCTACTGAAGTGTGAATCTGTCGTCTTGTTAAAAATGGAAATGTATATATTGACGAAATTTTCAGGGCTTTTTTCTTTTTTTTTCCTGAAGACTTTCTGCGAAAGAAATTATTTTGAAAACGATGAATTTTTCATGACACGTGAATTTTATTCATGCAAATTCTGTTTAATATTGCAAAATATGTGAAATGTCAGCGAAATGTTTGAGGAAAGAACAGTTCTTAAATTACTTAGTTTTTATTTTAATAACCATAAAACATAATTAATATTGAAACATTGATAATAAATTAATGAGTTGCTGAGTTTTTATACCGTTTTTTAATCAAAGCAGTAATCTCATTTTAACAAAAAGGAATTTAAACCCATTTTTTTAATCCATCTGCCAAACCGTTCATCTATTTCATAATTGAAATTATTAATCTGTGGCTTAGTAATTATTTTGATGAAGGATTCTGAAAATAATTCTTCAGAAAGATTGTCAACTCTTGTGTTGGATGTAAAAGTGCAAGTCGTCCCTTATTTTGTGATATACTTTCTTTAATTTTTACATTTATCGGAAGATGCTGTATTTCTTGCATTGGATAGATTATCTATTCTTATTAAATGATCTATAATAATAGATTATATATTTTATTTTTCAATTTAATCCCTACATAATTTTTTTAACTTGTATTTCTTGTATCCTGACTGTAAATCGCATCTGGCAAAATTCGTCCCTAAAGCTACCAAATTTGACGCGTAATTGCTCCTTGGGTAGTTATGTGCTCATTCGAAAGAGGCGTTTTAAAATTTTAGTTAAAAATTTTATCATTTCACATTATTTTCGGAGAAGATAATTACACAAGCACGTTAAATTTTAAAAACTAGCTTTTTAGCGATATTTAATTTCTCTACAATTTTCTTCATTCCAATATTTTTTTAAAAATATATTCTTTTTGTATGTCATTTAATCCGAATAATGTTTAAACGGATGGAAGACTCCAACTAAAAAGAAGTGAGACGAAATCAAGAATAAAAAAAATTCAGGCGATGGAAGTTAATTTTGAAAATTCAATTTAAAAAGATTTAAAAAAATTGTTTCTTCACTCTATATCGTTCATAATTCTTGTGTACAGTGAAAATTGAGAAGGAGAGTAGATACTGTTTAAAAAATTAATAAAATATTCTTTTAAAGTAGATTATTTTATTGTAAGTACCGAATCCATCTTTTTCTTTGATGTACATTTTGAACGCGGAATCTGTCTTTACGCTCAGATTTACAGAAATTTCACTATTTAAATAGGCATATTGTAGCCTTATTGCATTATTTTCTTACAAAAAGTATTTAATATTTAAAGGAATTAGGTAATTTATATATTTAAAAGAAGGGTAAATGAATTAAACTTTCAAATTTATTTTAAAAGTGTGCAACTTTAGATTTTTAAAATTGTCAATTCCAGGTCTACATATTTCTTCCTTCTCCTTGTGTTTTTCTTTTCTAAGCTTTTCTTTCTTTTATTTAAGATTTCGGTTTCGGGGAATGCATGGGCGTTACTAAAAAATTGTTGTGAGATTTACTTTAAACTATCATTCTTTTTAACAACTCGTATATTGTAAAAAAAAAAGGTGAGATACAGCAAATTCCGATTTTTTCCAATGCAGTCCAAATGTGTAAGATGACAAAACTTCATACTGAAATTCATTAAGCTAGCTTTTAGCATTTTTGAGTTGTCCCATTTATATGCACAGAAATATATAGATCTGCAGCCATGGCCTTGATGGATTGAGCGCAAAATTTGATATTCAACTACAATTATGGTAATAAGTTATGTGCTGCTTTTTAAGGTTCTGAACTTTGTAAACAATCAATCTTGGAGTTGTATGTTCATGTAACAGAAAATAAATATACATAACAATATTCTCTTTCTAAAATGTAGCAGTGGGATATTCCTAGATTGCCAGAAAATTCTTTCCCTTTTTAGTGCCAGGTCTGGAGTCGTAGAAGCATCATCAGAATGGATTTGATAATCTTCCTGAAATAATAATAATTTTAAAAAAACGGGAATGCCTGGCGTAAACGCGAAAACTAGGGGCTAATCAAAAATCATTAGAGATTATCGAAGAAGTGTTGGTTATGAACTTACGAATTATTTCCATATCATTAATATAATTTCGATTACTAGTATGTAAAAATTATAAAATTAATATATTTTCTTAAATGAAAATTAATGGTTATTTCATGCACTATTTATCATTAATAAATCTTACTGCAAAGGGTTAAAGCTTCATTTTCTAACAGTGCTTTTTTCATAATTGGAACAAATGCTGTTTGCGTTTAACAATGCAAAATAATATTATAGGAAGACCATTATTACTCCAACTTAACAATAACCTAAACAATAACTTTTACGCTATGTAAACAATGTCAAAATTAATTATTATTCAGTTTCATCTTCAGTCCTCAATAACATTCTGAAGAATTGTGCGCGAAACTTCTTTCTAGCTCCGATGAGTGCATAAAAAAATCCTATCGAAGCAAGCTTAATTGTCTCTTTTCAATGCAGG
>JAPMOR010087042.1:0-11836 GCA_026543865.1 Argiope aurantia
CCAGATCGATTAATTAACAATGTTTAATTTTAAATGCATCAAACACTATGAAAATAAAACGAATCGTTTAAAATAATCGGTTGAAAACAGGTTAAAAAAACTACTTAAAAATCGATGTACTTAAAACTATAAGCATATAAAGAAATATATATAACTAACATAAATACAATTTAATTACAAAAGCATGCAACTAACCTAAAAATAATTTAAATCATCCGTTGATAATGGTTGTCATCTCAACAATCAGAACACAATGCGCATGCGTAAATTTTCAACGCCAGTTACGGTAACGCAAATGCGTGAGTTTTTCTACGCCAGTTGGGGTAACGCTATGCAGATCAGAAATTTTTAATTTCCTTTATTCTGTTTTAATTTAATTCAAAAGTACTTCAGAATGAATCTAAAAGATAGATTAATTAACAATGTTTAATTTTAAATGCATTGTAAAATATCTTCAATAATTACTATGGATGTGATATGAGAGAACACTTTATTTGCGATTATTTACATAGAAAGTTTCGAAAGCATATTTACATTGAGAAAAGCGAAATCTGAATTAATTACATTGGAATGGAGTTGAGTTGCAACTGGTATGTCGCTTACATAATCTCCCACCTTGCAATTTTATGGAGTACCTGCAATTGCAACAAAATTTATAAATCGAGTCTGTTGGGAATTTTAATACGCCGGCCAGCTTTAGTGACAACATCAGGAGTTACTTTGGTTACATAATCATCATCTTCACTGGAATCTTGATCTGAGACAGCTGGAATTGCAGGAAGTTGAGTGTTTGTGTCTTTATCCTTTTGCTGAGCAATGAATTTTAATTTTTCAGTACTTCTGATTTCCAAGGAATAAAGTCTCTGGAATGGTCTTAATTTTCCCCCTTGAGCTGTTCTTATTCTGGAAACTCTTGAATGTCCATCTGCTCCAGGAAGGACTTCAGTTACAATTCCTAAGGGCCAGTGAAGGCGTTTTCCATCAGTTTCAAGGAGAATTATGTCTCCAACATTCAAAGATTCATCTCGAGTGTGATGACCTTTATGCACTAACATTGCTAAGTATTCGTTGCGGAATCGCGTTCTTAAATCCTGCCGTAGTTTTTGAATAAAACGTAATCTTCTATTTAGGCTTTTACTGTCGATTTCGTCTAAATCAGTTGTATCACTACTAGGAATGCCTTGCAAGAAACAAGCAGGTGTCAATGGCCTTAGACCTTCTGAATTATCTTCAATATATGCGAGAGGTCTGGAATTTATTGTAGCTTCACAGTCACATATAAGAGTTTCCAATTCTTCATAATCAATACTCTTTCGGCCCAAAATTCTCCTTAGCATTTCTTTTAGCATGCGGATCATCCGCTCCCACCATCCACCCCACCATGCAGCAGTTGGAGGGTTGAAATTCCATTTAATTTTCTTGATAGTGGAAAACGACATGATCTTTTCCCAATCTAGATTTTTCAAGGCATTACTTGAACCAACGAAGTTGGTGCCGTTATCAGTGTAGATTATATTAACTCGACCTCTCCTAGCAAAAAATCTTCTTAAAGCCATTATAAAGGCTTCCGTGGACAAGGAATTAACTAACTCAAGATGAACAGCCCTATAAACAGCACAGGTAAAAAGGACAATCCATGTCTTTTCTCCAGAACGCAAAAACAATGGGCCTGCCAAATCAATCCCTGTGACTTCAAAAGCCGCAGCAACTTTTATTCTATTTTTAGGAAGAGGTGCTAAAGGTGGCTCCGTAGGTTTTGCTTTAAATCTTTTGCAAGTAATACAATGAGAGCTTACTCGTTTTGCTATTTTATTGACAGAAATAATCCAGTAATTTTCCCTCAAATTGGAAATGAGAGTTCGAAGTCCGGAATGCTGCAACTCACAATGTTTATGGTGTATCAATCGACGAATTATTTCATGGTCACCCGGCATCAATATTGGGCACTTAAAATTCTCTTCTTCATCTCCCAGTATGAGCTTAGTTCTAACTTTAAGAATGTCGGAATCGTCTTTGAAAGTTTGCATATTTTTCAATGCTTTCATCTTGCTTCCTGCAAACCTTTCCTTTTGAATTAGCTTTAGTAAACAGATCTCAGCTGATTGGACTTCTTCATAGGTTAGTTCGGTCTCCTTACAATTTTCTTTAAGACGACAATTTTTAATAAAACGTAGTATCCAAGCCAGCATTCTTACAATCTTTGTATATTTCGAGAAATAAAGTAGATTGTCAGTAAAGTTAACTGATTCATGCTCCACGTTACTGACTATTGTTTTCCTTTTCTCTGATTCAACTAAATTTTCATCAATAATTTGTTTTTCATTCAAAGGCCAGAATTCTTGTGACTTTGATAACCAGTCTGGACCTTTCCCACCACTTGCTCTTTAATAAATTTTTTGCATCACAATCTCTTGAAGGAAGGTCTGCTGGATTCATATGACCTGGCACGAAATGCCAGTTATCAGAATTGGTATATTTTCTTATTTCAGTTATCTTATTTCTTACAAATGTATTCCAAGAACTATCCCGTTTAATCCAAGTTAAGACAACAGTCGAGTCAGTCCAAAAGTATACATCATTAAATTTTACCTGAAGTCCATCTGTCACTTGGCAATATAGTCGGGATAATATAAGAGCTCCCAACAGTTCTAATCGAGGAATTGTAATTTCCTTTGTTGGTGACACTCTTGACTTACTTGTTACTAATTGAACGGAAACTTTCCCGTTATATTCAGCACGTAAAAAAATACATGCGGCATAAGAGGCTTCACTGGCGTCACTGAAACAGTGAAGACTTATCTGACAATCTTTAAAAGGGTTTGAAATGAGTCTTCTTGGAATTTTGCAATCTTTTAGCAGATTTACATGTTTGTACCAGGCTAAAAATTCATTGCATATATCTTGTGGAAGCACATCATCCCAATTAATTTTTCTTTTCCATGTTTTTTGTAGAATGATCTTTGGAATTAGAGTAGTTGGACTCGTAAATCCTATTGGGTCGTAAATTCGTTGAGCAATAGATAATAATGTTCGTTTAGTTATATTTTCTTCTGAAATTTTAATAGCACTGTTACAAGAAAGTTCATCATTTTCAGTATCCCAGGAAAGTCCTAGTATTGGAATATATCTCTTTTTTGTTTCTCCTACAATTCTTTCAGAAGTAACCCAACCTCGCAAATCAAATTTGGTTGCAGACATCAGTTCTTTAGCTTCAGAAATAAATTTGGCTGCCTCTTCTCTAGTTTCTAAACTAGTTATGCAATTATCTACATAAAAAGATTTTTGAAGTTGACGAGCTGTTTCCTTCCTTCCATCTGAAACATTATCTAGATGATGAGCTATCGTTGCCTCAAGTAAAAATGGACTAGGAGAAGCACCAAATACCACTCGACAGTGTCTCAGGGTGATCAATTCCTCTCTTCTAGAAAAATCTTTCCACCATAAAAACTTAAAGTAGTCTCTATCCTTTGGGTTCAGACTGATTTGTAAGAATGCCTTTTTAATATCTGATGTTATTCCAATAGCATTTTTACGAAATTGCATTATTAATTTTGGTACTAATTCTAATAAATTTGGACCCTTTTCTAAGTGATTATTCAAGCAATTTCCTTTAGAGTCTTTTGCTGAGGCATCGAAAACAGGGCGAATCTTTGTAGTTGTATCTCCAGTCTTTATTACAGGATGATGAGGTAAATAGTGTCCTTTATTCTTATCTTCATTTACAATTTCGATAATTCCATCTCGAATCCACTCATTAAACACATCATCATATTCGCTTAAATGTCCTGATCGAATAAGATTTTTTGTAACTGACATCAAACGCTTAGTGGCTAATTCCTTATTGCTTTCTAACTCTGGATATCCAATTTTCCATGGCAAGCATACTTCATATCTCTTGTCTTCATTTCTCTTAATAGTTTTGCGGAAAAATTCAACTGTTTCTTCATCGGCTACCTGCCTTGATTTAATTTCTACAGGATCTCGTATACCGATGACATCTAGACTCCATAATTCCGTCAAATCTAAATTGGCAACATAAATAATATTCTCTAAAGATTTTGACTGTTTCGTTTGTTTACCTTGAAGTGTCCATCCGAGTTTTGTTTTTATGGCTATTAAATTTTTATCAATGTATTCAATTGATCCCGTCAGCAATACACCAAGGTAATCTGCTCCTATTAATAAACCTATTTCAGGAGTGTCTTCCCCTGTATCACTTAATTCTATATTTTTTCTCTTCAAAATGGGAAAAATTTCAGGATTACTTACACGAGGAATCCACATATTTTCTTTTCATCTTAAACGGAAATGTTGTGCATGAAATTTGAACACAAGCTTTGCAATGTAATGTTATACACATTATGGGACTTTTGTTTAGTTTCACTGCCCCCAAAAAGTCCATGACTTAACATTTCTTGATCTACTGGTTCCAATACCAGTTTATCCACAATATCCTTTTTTATGAAAGATCTTTGAGCACCTGTATCGAATAATCCTCGGATAATTAAATATCTGTCTTTATTGAGGATTTTCACCAATACCGTTAACAATAATGTAGATGAATCCCTTGGTGACAAGAGAATCTTGGCATCTAATTCAGGTGATGGATTCTGTTTTGTTTGATTTATATTTGGACACATAATACTATGATGTTTTTCTTGCATATAATGCACTTCAAATAGGCCCTACAAATCTTTGAATTATGACCTGGTTTCAAACAAATAAAGCACGCACCTTTCTTCTTTAATATTTCTTTTTTCTCTTCCAGTGGCATATCGGGAGCTTTAAAGCATTCAGTTGTATTATGAAATGACTTATTACAAAACATGCATTGCTTGTCATTTTTTTCAGCTCTTTTCTTTTCACTAGATACAATGCAAGCTGCCGTAGGAATTTTATCTTTCGATTTAATTCTTTGAAACTCTTGATCCTTCGCAAAACCGGATCGAGCAAGTTGTAATCTCTCATCACTCTCGACTTCCGATCGAAGAAATTCTAACAAGTTTCCCAAAATATTCGGCTTGACTTTATTTTCAACTCTACTACGTGTTCGTTCCCATTCTTTTATGAGATCTTCTGGAAGAGCTGATTCTATTAATGGATACAACATTGCTTCGTACTTTTCAGATGTCACTCCTAATGTCTCTAATGCTCTTAACTGGGTTTCTAATTTATCATAAAGAACAAGTAAAGTGAAATTTTCTCCGTTCTTTGCTTGCGTTAAAACAAGATTTAAAAGTTCACGAACATAAATTTGGATCAACAACTCATCTTTAGCAAAACGCGATTTCAATTGTTCAATAGCTTTATTATAATTCGCGCCCGACGGCGGAAAACTTTCTACTAAATCTCTTGCCGATGAACCAATTTCCGTCGCTTGCAAAAGATATTGAAATTTATCATCCGAATCAATAGTATCATCATCGTGAATTTTTTTGAATTGTCCCCAGAATCCGAGCCAGTTCTTTATATCGCCGTCAAAACGTTTTAATTCCAGCTTGGGAAGGCGAAAAGTTCGTTTTGTTTCATTTAATACACAGGAAGTATCACTAGTTTCTTCTTTCGTAACCAAAACAAAATCGACTTTCGTTTTCAAAGCAATCCACTGATCGCGATAATTTTCCGCTATGTCAAGGTCATTAGAAAATTCTTCTTCTTCAATATTTTCCATTTCGGACCATTTTACTCTTATTTTTTCATCTAATTCAAATAACCTTTCAGCTTTATCACTCAGAATATTAAATACCGGTATCAATTCAATTTTACTTACCGGTTCCGTTTTCACAGCATTTTCAACTTCTTTCAACGATTTGGTAAACAATCGCCTGAGTTGTGTTCTCTCCCGTTTTAGATAATCAATAGTCCTGTCATGGACGCCACTTTGTAAAATATCTTCAATAATTACTATGGATGTGATATGAGAGAACACTTTATTTGCGATTATTTACATAGAAAGTTTCGAAAGCATATTTACATTGAGAAAAGCGAAATCTGAATTAATTACATTGGAATGGAGTTGAGTTGCAACTGGTATGACGCTTACATGCATCAAACATTAAGAAAATAAACAGAATCGTTTGAAATAATCGGCCGAAAAACCTTAAGCCTAGCCTAATTACTGTTGGGGAAAAAAACTGAAGCCTTACTGATTTGGCGGTGGGAAAAATAAAAAGGAATTTTTTTGGCGGGAAAGTTAGTTTTTAATTCATAATTAAAAATTCAAAAAAAGGGACCCCAGATGCACATTCCCGACCTCCAAGGTATACATGCACCAAATTTGGTAGCTGTAGGTCAAATAGCCTGGCCTGTAGAGCGCCAACACACACACACACACACACATTGAGCTTTATTATAAGTATATAGATATAGATAGATAGATTAGTGCACGTAAAATGAATTATGTAAATATTTGTATATAATTAACTGTACCTGTGTGGTCGTCCTGCAAATAAAAGTGTATGATAATATTGAGAATACTTGGATTAATGATTTCGCTGTTTATATGATCTAATTCACCATGGAATACCTCGATTCTATCTCATTTAGAAGATCCCGGAATTAGCAGGTAAAAGTGAATTTTTCTTACATTTCGATAAATTCGAATTTGGGACCTAGAAATCCCGAAATCTGGCATCCCTGTCGGGATTTACGTATATAGAAACTACGTAAATAGATGTAGAATTGGAGGTATTTGGAATTAGAATTTAGGAATTATTTGAAATGGATGTCGAAAGCATTAAAAAGTTAAGAACTCCTACGAGGAGTAATTTTACGAGATCATTAAATAAAGCTTGTGAAATTTTAGAAAACAAAGTAGAGGTCACAGATATCTTGTCGGCACAGATAGTTCTGTTAGAATAAAAATATAAAGAATTAAATGATTTAGATACAAAGATTTTAGCTATTTTGCAAAGCGATGCAAGAAAATTTTGATCTAGAATATGAAGCAATTACTGCGTATGCAGACAACGAAACTAGAGAGAAGATTAAACGCTTTAGAAAAACCTAAACTAGATGTTACTGGAAATGAAAGAATCTGTCGATAATACTAATCGTTAAGTTCAGACTTCAGAATTAGAATTAAAACAATATAGTGGAAACATTAAAGAATGGCTCCAATGGTGGGGGCAATTTAAAAAGAATGATGTAGATATTGTAGATGTAATGAAATGATTTCAGTATTTGTTGCAATCAACACAAAAGTGTTCGCCAGCTGGGCAATTAGTAGAATCTTTCCTGCCAACAGGAAAAAATTATGAGGAAGCTGTCAAATGTTTAAAGCAGCGCTTCGGAAGAGATGATTTGCTGATCGAAGTTTACATTAGAGAGCTTCTTTCGGTGGTCATAAATCCTCAAGGTCAAAAGTATTCACTAGTTAAACTGTATGATACTTTAGAAGGGCAGCTCAGAGCATTAAAAACATTAGGAGTTGCAGAAGATAATTTTCAAATACTTTGCTATATTCTCTTGTAGAATCTTGTTTACCAAGCGAATTATTGAGAGTTTACTAACGAAATCAAACTGAATTAATTACAGCAGAAAGTTCAGGGAGTGATAGGTTGACTCATCTCTTAAACTTTCTTAAAAAGGAAATCGAATCGGAACAAAAATTGATTATTGGACTTTCTTCTTCCGATTTAGAAAAACATCATAAAAAAACGCTGAATTATCATATTCGTGAAAAAGTAAATAGGCCATCTAGTTTTGATTTTTTTCATAATTCCTGAAGAAATTCGTATTCGGTTGATTCAAAAAATGAAGAATGTGGTTTTGCGATAATATGACTCAAGATTGTAGATTTGCGATGAGTTTAACATACGAAAAAAAGAAGGAAACTTTTAAATCGCGGAATTTGTCTTCGAAGCTTAAATTCTAAACCGAAACATATTGCGCGTTTCTATAAATAAATAATTAATTGTTCTAAATGCAATGGGAAAACATTTATCTATCATGTGTAATGCTAATGATAATCTATCATGTGTAATGATAATGATAAATGCGCAAGTAATAAAAATAATGAAAAAAATTCTGAAGAAAAAAGTGTTACAGACAGCTCTTTAACTAATAAGAAATCAAGTTAATAAAGCATCCAGTTACGTCGGGTTTATTTAGAAACATTAGTAGTTCCAATTCGTGGGAACGGTGAAACTAAATTCATTCGTTGTCTATATGATACAGGGTCTCAAAGATCCTACATATCAAAATACGCCACAGAAAGAATGAATTATGAAGTTATCAGTGAGGAATCTATTTTGCATTCTTTATTTAGGGGGGTTGAAAAAGTGGAAAACCATAAAAAATATCGGGTACGCTTAATACGTAATGTCGATGATAGTTACCATTGTCATTTTGAGGTGTTAGATGAGGAAACGTTTTGTTCCGATATTTCTAGAGTAAAATTGGCTCCCTATGTGAGAGAACTTAAATATAATAGAATATTTTTAACTGACATAGTGCATGCTTATGATGACCAATTATTGTATCAGTCTTCTCCATTAGAAATTCACTTGTTAATTGGGGCTGACGTCGCTAGTAAACTGCTCAGAAGAGAGGTAAAACAACTTAGTTCGGGAGTAGTGTGTGTAGGAACAAAATTAGGCTGGACGCTGATGGGAAAGACAAATGAAATAGAAAAAAAAGTGACGGTACGTCTACTGTTCTATCCTGTCATATTAATGATGCAGTCATCTCAGATTTATGATGATTAGACTCACTTCGAATTTGTGATCCAATTGAAAAGAAAACTAGGGAAGAATTGGAACTATCAGCAAAGGAGCAATAACAGGTCTGGGATGCCCTTAGATGTCCGGGGCCTCACGCGCGCTGCATTGAAGGAATCAGCGTGTGCTTTCCCTGTCCTTCGTGCTGGGGGGGGGGGATTGGAAAGTGTAATTGATTCCAGTGCAGCTGAAGGTGATTCGCTGTACAAACCTGTGCCTGATGAACCAACCTCTAGGCATGGCAGGAGGTTAAGAAAGGTAAAGGGACTCTTAATGCGAAAACTGAACTTTTCTTTATTTCAAGAATTCTTATCCTTTCAAATTTTTATTATCTACTTCATATCTTAAAAACTTTAATTGAGAATTGAAAATTTTAGTTAAAGTTTTGGATCTATGATATATTTTGATAGATGAATGATGATTTGATTTATTTTGATATATGAAATACTTTTGTAAATTCGATAAATATTTGATAGTTGAATACTACTTTATATATTTTAATATTTGAAATGTTTTTTCTAACTTTATAGTTGAAATGTTTTTGTTAAGTTATATTTGACGGTATAAGCAATTTTTTAATTCTGTTATTTTGATGTTTGTCAATATCTATTTGATAATTTTCTATTCTTTGTATTAATTTGATAAATGTGTTTCAGCTTTCTGTAATAAAAACTCAAAGGTGGGTGGCTGTTCGGATTCCTTGCGTAACCCTAATTACATGTAACACTTTAGCGTATGCGCGCTGGTGACATCAGGAAAAAATTTCCCATGATTCCATGGAGTAACAGATGTAAGTTTAGGTTCGAGTTTGGATTGATGAATCGTGTACGAATGAACCAAAGATGGTTGTTGTTTTTTTATTTAAAGAATTAGTGCACGTAAAATGAAGTATGTAAATATTTGTATATAATTTGTATCTGTCCCCGTCCTGCAAATAAAAGTGATGATAAAATATAGAAGACTTGGATTAATGATTTCGATAATTATGCGGTCTAATTCACCTAGGAACACCTCGATTGTATCTCAAAGATCCCGGAATGACAATGCACGAGTGAATTTCTTCTTACATTTCGATAAATTTGAATTTGGGGCCTAGAAATCCCGAAAGTGTTAAATCATCTTTATGAACATTACGCGGAATACATTCTATAGAGTTGAGTCAGGATGGCGTGTCTGTAATTTAATACTATATATTATGTATCAGCAAACAAGTTACAATATACTCTGTATATTATAAATATACTCTATAAAACATATATGAATTAATATATGGTCTCAGTTTAACATGATTTAATATATTAAATTTAATGTGACAATTGCCATTCATGGATTTCTAAGTAACCATTTGGATTTATATACATTTTTTATTTCCTTCGAAATAAATTAATAAAAGTTTCAAAATAACAGTTATAATTTTGTATTTAAAATTAAATAGTACGAGCATGTTGATTCAGTTTAGTTCCAAACGCCTCACTCTTAGTAGGTTCGGTGTTTTATTAATTAACATTCAAATACCTCCGGAAAATTTCCGAATTCCATAAAGCATTATTTTGCGCCTCGCCATAAAATATTAGTTTACGTCCACCTCCCCATAAAATATTAGTTTATATCCATCTCCCCATAAAATATTAGTCTGCACCTCCATAAAATATAAGTAAGTTTCCACCACTGAGAAATGTTGGAATCATACAACCAGGCAAACAGGTACTTTTCGGGGGCTATAGTCTTTTGTTAAGATCCGAATACCCAGTAAAGATTTAATTTTCAAAGCATGGTAGGTTACGGTTCCTAATCCGTTCTCTGTTAATGATGAATTCTTGGAACGTTTCAGGGAGGAAGGGGGTGGTAGAAAGGGGAATTGTTTCTGTTAATTTATCTCTCCTTCAACAGGTTAGCTGGGGTTCCATACAATACTTTGCTATAAAACGTCAACAGATTCTGAGACGACCGCATTTCGACGATTCCATCTCCTTAAGGGGTGAAACGCGGAACAATGAGTGCATTTCTGGTAAACGCTTCCTCCTTTCATCTTTCAATTCACCCCTATTTTGATGAATTGTATCCATCCTAACGCATGCGCAAAAGCGCAGAGGGTTTTACAATCCGTGGCAGAGCGAATAGTATATTGAGTAAACGGTAAACTAGTTCAGTTCGTTCATTCAAATGATCCGTTCGTAGATGAACAACTTATCCCACAGAGAAGGAGATATTATAACCACGTGCTGGATGAAACTATATTGCAAGCACAGATTTTAGGCAAGTTCTCTGACAAATTCTATTGTTTTCATAAAAGTTAACTTTACAATTTTTAAGATTTTTTAATAAAGTGTTTTATTTTTAATTATTATTGAAGCAGATGCATCTTCACTTGCGATGCAAAGTATTAAACCAGGACTAGGGTAAAAGGTTTTTATAAATATACAGCTATAAGAAATAACGTATTTTTCTTTTGAAATGAATAGCTTATATATTAAGAAAATATATGCTTGGTGAAATTTATGTTGGGTGCTTCTATTTTTGATTCTGTTATTTAAATTTTATTTTATTTTTATTTAATATGAAGCTTGAAGACACAATAGTATACGCAGAAGTGCTTTCATTTAATATATAAATCAGATAGCCTTATTTAGTAAAATATTCTTTTTTCCTCCTTTTTTTTTTACTTCATGATCATTTTGAAGTTGGAATAAGAAGTGCAGTAAAATGACAAGAAATAATAAAAGAAAATTGTAATTAAATCCATTTAATTATAGCAATATAATCTTTCATTCTATTTCTTTATGCTTGAGGTCTATTGTCTAGTTCGCATTAAGTGTTTTAATTTCAAAATCTCGAAATTCAGATATATATCTAAAAATAATCAAAAGTTCGGTATAAAACTGAAATGAACCTTTATAATTTTTTTTTAAATTTCCAACATTTAACAGAATTTGAATCATAATATTTTCCTTTTAAGTAAATATTTAAATTATTCTTCGACTGAAGAAAAATTATATTAACATACATTAATGAAGTATTTCATTTAAATAATATGTAGGTAGAATTTTTTCAGTTTATAAATATTTTTTTTATATTTATGTTTCAAGAAGATTTTAGAAAAGTAGGGTTCAAGCTCT
>JAPMOR010087042.1:21836-60401 GCA_026543865.1 Argiope aurantia
AGAATTTATTTTACCTTCAATAACATTTTCAGCTTTAAAACAAAGGGTGCACAAAATATCCGCATGATATTTGAAATGAATAGGAGATGTATTTTCCCGGCCGGTTTCTAATTTGTCATTTTATAAAATGCCAAGGAAATGTGTGAAATATGAATCGTTTCATACATTTCAGACTAGTTTTATGCATTATGTACAAGATGGGCAAAAAGCGCCTTAAAAACTTTTACAAATTAATATAACCCGGAAAACTAAGCAAAATGAAAAACGGTTTGCAGGTGTAACATCGATAATTCAATGATAAAAATGATTAATGATAAAAAAAAATAATTAAAAAGTACTGCCGATAGGTGGCGTTTCCTACATAAGGGAAAGAATAGACATGCAATAACAAAGATACAAATTCATTTATTATAGCAATATGAGTTCAACATGTCCACCATCACAAGTGATAATACCTTGCAGGCGTGTCACAAATCCTGCAATGGCAGAGTCTAACATGTCCGGCAACAAATTTCGGCGGATTGCTGTATTAAATTCCGACAAATTGGATGGATGGGATCGATACATCCAGGATATTAAATTTCCCAATTTCTAAAAGTCTGCTGGAGTTAAAACTGGGACCCGAGGAGGCCATGGAAACTTGAAAGATCTGTTACTGATTATCTCTACAACGAATGTCTGTATCAGGAATTCCGTGACTAGAATAACAGCATAACATGTTGCTCCATCTTGCATAAACGCAACAGTAGGAGGCGGCGCATCTTTTTCACGCAAACATGGAATAACATTTTCGCGCAGAAGCGGATTTAATAACGTTGAGCATTTACTTTCAATATTTTCCATTAATTTATTGACACAGTTTGAAAGAAGAGAGGTCTTTTGATGAAGAAACCTGTGAACTCGCGTCGCACTGCAACTTTGGGAGGATGCAGTGGTTTTTCAGTGTACACTCGTGGACTTGACGTCGCCCAGATGCGACACTTATGTGTACTGATGTCGCCATGTAGGGAAAAGTCAGCTTCATCTGTCCACAAAATTTTGGAGAGAACCCAACTTGCAAATGCTTCCCTCTCTACGGAATGAGACGTTAAAACTTCATGGCAAGACTGTAATTATGGATCAAATGCATAAGTCTCTTTATCTACCCACTTTTGTTTTTTGGTTATATTTTGCGTGTTTTATGAATTTTTAAATTTTTTACGGAGATTTGCCCACTCTGCACAATGCCTAGGATTCTATAATTTGCTCATTTCATACATCACCAGTAACATATAAAACAATTTTTATTTTAGAAAAATTTCTTTTAAGATATTAATTAGAGATATATCAGACATTTCTTGCTTTCAAAGAAAAAAAATTTTCTGTACCTTATTATATTCCTTCTGACTAGAATATTTGTTGATCATCCTTTGGATATTTTTGTATATTATATCTTGTTGTATATTATATCTTGTTGTTGTTTTGTATATTATATCTTGTTATTATTACATCTATTTTTCAGGTTTGAATTTTGTCAAGAAATTCTTCTTTACAAGTGTCTTCTTCAAAAATTGTCATCTATTTAGATGAAAATTGATAACCGAATCATTTTTTAATTTTTTTTATTCCATTAAAAAAAATCATGAATCCTATCTTTTTACCGTCGTTGCAGCACATGGCCTCTGTAACGATTGCAGTGCAGATCTCCCGCAATAGCGAAATTCAAAGCACATATCAGAAGATGAACAATATTCCATCAAAAAATTTTGATCAAGAGCTTCACGTTATGTATACAGGGTGGAAAAGAATAAAGGATATAACAATGAAGATACTACCAGCTGAACTCCCACAATTATTTAAGACCAGATTAGCTGATTTCATTCGGCCCATACACGAACAAATGGAGGACTGGATGTATGATCATCCATATGTATACATTTTTACCTATGACTACAGTTACTTCAATTGTATTTCTTGGAAGTCTGAAGGAACGATCGACAGACTCCAAACAGCGAAAAATATGCTTCGCAACAAAGGTTTCCATTTCATTGGACGCTTCATGATGGCTTGCACATATTTTCTAGAGGAAGACATTTTAAATCTTCGGGAAAAAATGGCAGCTGAAAGATTGAGACGTAAGGACAATAACGTAGTGATAAGATTTTGGAGAAAGTGGTTAAAACAAAATAACAATATACATTGGTTTCAAATGTTTTGTGAACACTTTATAAATCCGAAAATAATTTCATCGGACAGTCCAATAAGGATGACTCGCATTTTTGACTTCTTACCCCAAGAGAGTCGTTGGAATTATTTAGCAGAGATTAACTGGAAAGGACATAGTGACGACGTACGGTTGTGCCTGTACCAACTGGACGAACAACAACGAATCCAATTCATGCAATCAGACCCTCAAGGCATTTTTATTGCTTTTCTAAAATGGCCATTTCAGTCTCAGTTCATGAAAATGGCAAACCAAATGTGGGGATATATGTCTGCTGATCAATTTTATATTGTCATCTCTTACTTTCTTTTACATTACGTTTTAAGGATTTTAGAATATTTCAACTACTTGGGGCTTTTCAGAGAATTTTGGTATAGTAGTCCAGAATTCTTCAAAGAAAATATAAGAAATCAGAAAGAATTTGAAATTATAGAAGCAATTCTAAATTATGATAAAAATTCTTGTACTCTTTCGCTTGAAGATGCGAAGAAATATTTTCATTTATTGGAAAGATAATTTCTTCCTTATTTTCTTACATATTAGAAATCTGAATATCGTACTTCAGAGTATTATGTGTAAGGTTATAACAATATGAAGCTGGACATTTTAAACTTAGACAGTTTTTAAATAAAATTTATGTAATGTAACTTTATATCCTGTTTAGTCTTTGTTAAGTCTGTATCATTTGTCTATTTTATAATGTTTTTCTCATTTTCGAATGAAATTTTCGTAATGTTATTTTGTTTATTCTTATAAATAAAACTTATTAAAAGCAAAATTATGTATGCTTTTATTATATTTATCAAGAGAATTAAGAATTGTTCATGCTAATTTCACTTTTCGATTTAAAGAAAGAGTGAAGAATTCTTACAATTTTGAAGGTGGTAAAAATAGGGCGTAGAAATATATATATGTATATATATATACATATTTGTATACATGTTTATGCGGAGGATTATCTTCTTAAAAAATGCCCATTATTTACTGTATAAATGCATACTATAATTATTTAATGCATTATTATTTATTTTCTCAAAATCAATTGTTTCTCTTTTTTGTCGCTTTTACTCTAGAAAATATTATTTGCAGATTTTTCTCCTGAAGCTACGAATTAGAGTCTTTCTATATTATGAAAAGTTTTTATTAAAACATGATCGGAAATCTAAATTGCAATTTTCTTATTGCATAATTATATACTATATTAAAACATTATTATTATTTTATTTTTAAAAATAAGTTGATTCTCTTTTCTCTCGCTTTTACTCTAGGAAATATTGTTTGCGGATTTTTTTTCTGAAGCCTTACGAATTATTTTAGTTCTACTGAATTATGAACAGTTTTTATTGAAACATGAAGAGAAACCAAAATTGCTGTTTATTTATAGCATAATTATATACTATATTAAAGCATCATTATTATTTTATTTGTCAAAATCAGTTGTTTCTTTTTTCTCTCGCTTTTTTTTACTCTAGGAAATATTGTTTGCGGATTTCTTTCGTGAAGCTTCTTGAATTATTTTAGTCCCACTGAATTAAGAACAGTTTTTCTTGCAGTATGAGGAGAAAACATAATTCTAAAACTTGTTCAAATTTTTTGCATGGTAAATGTTATTAACGGAATATTATTTGTAAATTAAATTATGATGATACATGCATATTGCAAAAATAATTTAAAATACTCTATGCAGCTCAGACCGCTATAGAATTTGACTTGCAGTTACTTCTGAGGTAGCAAGCATTCACTAAGGCATTTTTTTTGTGGTTATTTAAAGTTGTTTATAAATAATAATATTTATCTTTTCAATATTATCTATTTTATTTCAGTTCAATGCTTTTTAGAATTTTAATAAATTTTTTAAAAATATTATTAATTCAACAATTTTTGTATTATTGTAGCAACCCCACGTTGCTACAATGTTTAATTCGAATTTGTTTATCCTTTATCGTTCCCATAATAAAAAGTAAATGCACTAAAATCCCTATAAATACACTAAATATTCAAATATCCGCACAAGAAAATATTGGTAAAGGGCATCTAAAAGTATCAGGAACTTTAGAAATATTAATCTGTTAAGAATAAGATTTTTTTTTAACCTCTAGCTTACAGCTGGTACAACGGTTGTACCAGATATATTTTTACCTTTCCTTACGGCGCGGTACAACAGTTGTACCAGTAACGAGTTTGAATTTCGTTCCCCCACTTGAACTTTCCAGCTGTACCCTAATTGCCTCGTAAAATCGCTTCCCTTTTGTGTCGCACCCCTTAGGGTCAGGAGATTTCGTCCAGCAGGTGTTATTATCACTTGTTGGCGCTAATGAGTCTTGTGAACCCTGCTTTGGCGGCATTTTTTTAAAGTAACATTCCTAAGAGGTATGGAATGAGTTTGCATAATTTCATTTGTGGGAAATACTCATTGAAAACTTTCGTCTTTCCCCCTGTTTCTTAATTTTTTAACTTTATAAATTCCTTAATATTTTAACTTATAATTTTGTAACTTTAATATATGGTTATAGTTGCGCCCATCTATTTGTCTAAATATTTGAACCAAGAATTCACTAATCATTTGAACAAAAAGAATTTCTGAGGGAATAGTATTATGAAGGTAATCGGCACCCTAGACAAATTGTTACTTCTTCGCTCCCATTCGCAACAAATGATGCAGAAAAACTAAATGGAACCTCGGTGTTTTTTTTTTTCTTTCACTCTGTCATTATATTTTACATTGAAAAGTGACAAAACACTTTGTTTTGTCTTCATGCTTACCCCTTCCCCTTTTACTGGAGGTATTGGGCATATATACTTCACAGTCACTATGTATTAGTCTAACACAGTATTAAAACGACCTACCGTTTTTTCCAGCTTTAAATTTTAATTTTTGAACTGGATATATTCCTGCTAAAAATACATTTTGGCTTTGATTTTTAAGTAAGCTGTCGGTTTTACCATTAATTTTCATAATTTATGAAATCGATTGATTTAATAATTAATCATTCATTAAAAGTTATAATTCTACTTTTAAAATATTGAAGGAGGTTGTTAAAATCTATCAAAAATAATGATTAGTAGTTCTTCTATATCAGAAGAGAAATATTAAAATCTTTATACCTTCATTTCAATCCACTGAGGCACTTAATTTATTCTAGAAATATTTGTATTGAAATGAAATAAAGTAGCTTCATAAAAAAGTCAGGAATTCTAGATTTAATTTTAAGCATTTCTGAAAGATAATCTAAATCAGCTGCTTGTAAAACTTGTATTTAATAACGAATGCTGATCATTTAGAATGCCAAATATATTGTTTTAAGTTTTTTTTAAAAGTTTTTTGATAACTACTGTTCAACGTAATATTAGCGCAATGTAATCTTATGTATCGAATTCTAAGTAAACCATATCTAATTTTACTTTTTAAAAATTGTCTTTAATCTGGTGATTACCTACGTATTAGTAAACTTTTCTGCAGAAAAATAATTTTTCATTATAATTCAGGTATTTATTGTCTGCAAAATTGAGCATAGTTTTCAAATATACTACACTGCAAAGAGTAATTGAAATTCTCAGCAAAAAAAAAAAAAAAAAAAAAAAAAAATCACTACTATAAACTGTAAGAATTGACAATAGAATAGGAAAACGTTACTATTAATTATATTAAAAACCGTTCAAACTATGTTAGGAATAAAAATTATATTCGATTTCTATGGGAGCAATATAATATTATAAAATCTTTTAAAGATGTTTTTAATTTACAAAACAGTAGATAATTGTTATCTGCGTGATGCACGAAGAGATGGGAATACTTTTAAAAAGAAGATATAAATAATTAGGATCTTTAATACATTATATATAAATCATTACATTTTATTAAAATTAATGAGTTAAAATTATAAAAATAAAATAAAATTCACAATGATGTGTTCAAACGTTGTCAGCTAAATTCACAGCTTCAGTAATGCTTGAGAAACTGATTTAATTTTAAATATAATTGAAAAATTTCTGAATTACTGTTTAATGTACTAAACTATTCAGCAGATATCGTATTGGCAATTTATTTATTATTGCAATTTCTCCTGCATAATTGCTGGAATAATTTTCAGGGAAAAAAAATAAAATAAAACTGAGATTAAAAGCCTTCTCTAGGGTTCGGACGACCCGAAACCACAAAGAAAAGCAACCCGCTTACTAAGGAGGGGACAGATGACCATTAACTCTACGGGTGGTTGAAATCGAAGCGGTTATCTTCAACAAACGCCTTTAAAAGAGGGGGAAAGCATCTTCTAGCTTCTCTCACTGAATGCCCGCATTCAAAGAAACTTTTTCGAGTTTGGGTTGCCGCAGTGTAAAGGTTAAAGAAAAACAAGAGTTAGAGATGATATCGCGAATAAATATTTCAGAATAGGCTGATTGCATGCAAAAAAAAGATAAAATCTGAATTGTATAATAATAGCGTTCTTTGATTTGATGGAATTGGTTAACAGTCTGCCTAGTGGAATTTTAAATAATCTGCCTAGTGAAATGGTACCTTTATTCGACCAAGAATTCAGAAACTTTATTAAAGTCGACTTACGAAAAAACAAGTTAACACTTATCTTAATTCTTTTTCATAGTTTTCGCCTTCTGCATAGATCTTTCCACAATCATCAGAAAGATATCTTTCAATTTGTGAATTTTTATTTTATCAATAATATAACAAATAATGGAATTGTTCTTTAAGGTGAAGAGCAACTAAAAACCAGAGGGAGTGGTCCCGAAACTTTCCCGCATACATTCTATTAAAATAAAAAATTGCAAACAAGACGAAGTAAAAAAATTTCCAAAAAATGACAATTCAAAGAAAGTAAAATGAGCATGCTCGATATAAAGAAAGAACAATCGCCAATCTAGGAAATTTTGGCGAAAATTGCTTCCTTTCTCCCTATAAAAGTTGAAAACAAAACCTTTAAACCTACTTTTCTCAAAATGGGTTTTCCACAAAAATGATTTTCTAAACACTACTATTAAAAATATCAGTCTGAAATTTGGCATACTTGTAGTTTATAAAACTTTATGATAAACTATAGTATGCTAAGTGATGAACCAAAATATAAGTTCGAAAATGAACCATTGTGAAAAGATGAAAAGAAAAATGAACCAGTCCATCCGCCACGAGCGGTAGCGTTTTTTATATATAGGTTTTTGTTCGATATACTCAATTTTTGCAAGAATGACATTGCTAATATAAGAATATTACTTCAAATATTATTATTTTTACTAATGGTCTGGTCTCGCCGAAACTTCCAGGAGAGACTTAATATCAGCCGGAGGTTCAATAAAGTTAAACGATTGGTGAGGAGCCTCTGAGAAATACCGAAGTCCTTTCTGATGATCCAGGACGATACCTGCGGCTCTCAGAAAATCTGTACCCAGAAGAGTTCGGTTTCCCTTGGAATTCTTCAAGACTATAAGTTTCGTGAGGATAACTTCTCCTGCCACACCAATAGCTACCGTCGTTGTGAGTATATCGGTTTTTTGTACATGCCCGACGGCTGGGACCATGTCAACAGTACTATTTTCGAATCTTCGTCCATTATTCTTGAGGAAATGGTAAAATTTTTCTCTGACAACCGAATGTGTAGCTCCAGTGTCGGCACACACTGCTGCTTGGGAACCACAAATCGTAATTTCAATAATGCTTGATGGCTGGCTTTCCATTAAGATACTATAAAAGTTCATGTGATTAAGGGTTGGAGGTTGAGTGCGGTCTCCTTGAACCATAGGATTACATTTCGCACATTTTGTCTTTACAACTCCTGGCTCTCCACAACCATAGCATGACAGAAATGGTCTGTCTTTGTAGCTGGGATCCCGCCTACTTTGACTGGGAATCCACGGCAGACCCTGTCTATCATCTGTTTGTTCAAATCGGGTTGATTGATATTGATTTCTTTTTGGGTAAATAGCTTTTGTTTCATGTGGTTTTGAGGGAAGCTTTAGGTTTACAGAGCGTAAGTTGTTATAACTGTCCAGTTTCTCCACTAGATCATTTGGGGTAAAACATTCGCTTCATACATCAATAAAATGGTTCTTGCCTTCGGGAAGAACTCGTTTCTTCATTTGATCCAGGATCATTAGATCTTTAAATTCTTCAATCTTCGTTATGTTCAACTCTGCTAGCCATGCTTCAAAATAGCTACGCAGTTCAAAATGGAAGTCTTTCCATGTGCTTTCAGGTTTTTTTTTTTTTTTTTTTTTTTGTGAGTTGCAAAGAGTTGTCGCATCCTCTCAGCGCTTAATTTAAACCGTGGAAGTAACATGGATCTAATATGATCAAAGTTATGTGTTTCCTGTTCTGGCTCTCTTGCGATGAGCTGTGCCACACTATTGAGTAGTAGCCCTAGAAGATGAGCAACCCAGTTCTGTTTACCTATTTTTAGAATTTTTATTTGATGTTCGAATAGATTTAAGAATAGGGACATGTCGCCATCCTGCGGGTCAAAGTCAAGGAGCAACTTTTTCAAGTTAAATGTAGCTTGTTGGTCTGCAGGCGAAAGTTCAAGACCAGAAGTCTGCTCCAACTTCTGAGATTCCAATTGCAGACGGAGTTTCTCCAACTCGTAAGCTCTGTCCCGTTCTATTCTTTCTTTTTCATCAGCGACACGTTCTCGTTCCTCAGGTTCTAATCTTTCAATCAAAATTTTTCTAGGGTATTTTTCACAAAGTCTAAATTTTCTTTGTAAATCGACGTTTTCTATATTAATTCGCGTAATTCAATCACTTTAAGATCACCTTCCACCTCCTCACCAAGTTCTGTGGCAAGTTTTATTAAAACTTGTTTCCTACCTTTAGACACAAATGCCATATTGAACATTTACTTTTACGCAACACAAAATAGAAAGTTATTTTTCTCTAAGCACAGTCAGCTGAAAAATGTTCAAATAAAACACAATGTTCCTAAAAAGTTCACTTTAAATTCAAAATACTAGCAATAAAATTTGCAATTACGTTAAAAAAAAAGAAATAATCAACATTTTACTGATACAAAATTTCTATTTCACTTTTCAATATGCAAAAATATATAAACAAATTTACATTTGTTTTACAAATTAACATTTGTAAAACAAAATTATGTTTGAGATATATTATGGAATTTCTCAAAATAACAATATATCAAATCATATACTCATATCATAATCATCATATCAAAATCATATACTCAAATTTCAAAAGAATAAAAAAAACATAAACATTATCATTAAAACAAAACAGAAAATACGATTTTCAGAATAATACCAAGTAAAATTTAAGTTAAGGAGTATTTTTATTGAGGAAAAAAAAAAGGAACACTCGTGGTATATTTCAAATACTATAAAACAATTAATAAAACACATCAATAAAACAATATCTCTTCTTGGAACTTTTCCTATTCCGAGAGAAGAAAAAAAAATAAGAATGCTTTCATCTACTTTCCTTTTTTCCTTCTTTTTGTTTTAGAAAACTTCCGTTAATAAAAGGAATTAAACAAAATTGATTAATAGTCTATTCTTAAATACAATGCAGTATAGATAGATACACACACAAAAAAAATCACCTTATCTGCTAAATAAAAAAAAAGCAATAATTTATCTGTTTCGTCTCAAAACGAAAGGATTCAATAAAAACAAAATTACGTTTTGATGGAGTACAGAAATGAAGCACATAAACAAAGCTTTCATAGGTTCAAAAAGATCTCGTTACAAAATGAATACTCACAAAGTATTTGCAATAAACTTATCAAGAAAAGTGTTAACATAATAAAAGTCATCCGAATATAAATACCTGGTTCTGTTACTTACAGAACGGTTTCTTTAAACAAAAGTTATTTTACAAAGTTACATTCTGTTTCTAAATATTTCAAATATTCTATATAAATTTTATAGTGAGTGTGTTGCGATATTTTCTAAATTAGAATAAAACAAGTTATTTTATAACGTTTCTATTATTTTCAGAAACAAAATAAAACTACTAATCTAATCCTTGGATCGGCTCCACATTTTATAGTGAGTGTGTTGCGATTTTCTACTGAACAGCCCGGTTTTTAAATACAATATTTTTTAATCTGCACAAACACAGCTACACAACAACAACAACAACAAAAAAGACAAGTAAGTTAAACTAAACAGTATGGTGGAGGGATTCCACCGTTTCCAACCGAAAGCATTCGGTGTTAGCGCAAGGGTTGCGCATAGAAAAAAACCCGACCTCAGGATGCAGGTCTCCCATTCAACTGCTTGTCTGTAAACGCCACAAAGGGCTTCTGTAAAACGCCAAGAAGGGGCGCTCTCTGCTTAAAGGGGAAAAGAGGTGCTACACGGTTATAATTTGCACGTTTAAAGGAAGGAATCAAATTAATTGAATAAAATGAAATTTTCAAAAACTTTGATCGAAAGTTGTTAGGTAAAAGGATTGAAGAAATTGTTTTATTTATATAATCTATCTTTTTTGGTCATTCATATCCAAAAATCATTAAAAATAAAATTAAAAATTAATGAACAGTTAATTCGGCCTCAAGAATTATTGTATATGTTGGGATTCCTCGCGTGACCCTAATTACATGTAATCCTTTAGCGCATGCGCGCTGGTGACGTCAGAAAAAATGTCCCATGATCCCATGGGCTAGCAGATGTAAGTTTAGGTTCGAGTTTGGATTGATGAAGCTTGTATGATGGAACCAAAGATGGTTGTTTGCTTTATAAATAACTTGCCGCCTTTGGCGACCGACCAATTCGCCAATCGTAAATTCCTTTAAAATTTTAATAATTAAATATATTTTATCCAATTACTACTTTACTAGCTTCTTGATCAAAATATTTGAAAACTTCAAATTTTAATAGTCGTATAATTCACTCATAGTATTATAAAAGCATTTTTTTTATAATGTGATTGCTGAAAACAGAGTCACTGAGCGTTTAAATTTTATGGGCACTAAAGAATATCTTTTTTAATTTATGTAATATCTCAAGAATTTGTCAATAAAATTTTCTCAGATTCATCATGAGCTGATCGATTAATAACAATGTTTAATTTTAAATGCATCAAACACTAAGCAAATAAAACGAATCGGTTAAAAACAGGTAAAAAAAAAACTATTTAAAAAACGATGTACTTAAAACTATAAGCATATACAAAAAATATATAACTAACATCAAGACAATTTAATTACAAAAATATTCAACTAACCTGAAAATAATTTAAATCAAGTCCGCATCCGTTGATAATAATTGTCAACAATCAGAACACAATGCGCATGCGTGAATTTTCAACGCCAGTTACGGTAACGCAAATGCATCAATTTTTCTACGGCAGTTGGGGTAAAGCTATGCAGATTAGAAATTTTTAATTTCCTTTATTCTGTTTTATTTTAATTCAAAAGTACTTCAGAATGAATCTGAAAGATCGATTAACTAGCAATGTTTAATTTTAAATTAAGAAACATTAACAAGCATTAAGAAAATAAACAGAATCATCTGAAAAAATCGGCCAGAAAATGTTAAGCCTAGCCTCATGAGCTGGGGAAAAAAACTGAAGCCTTACTCATTTGGCGGTGGGGAAAATAAAAATAATTTTTGGCGGAAAAGTTAGTTTTGAATTAATAATTAAAATTATAATTAAAAATTCAAAAAAGGGACCCCAGGTGCACATTTCCGACCTCGAAGATCTACATGTACCAAATTTGGTAGCTGTATGTCAAACGATCTGGCCTGTAGAGCGTCAATACACACACATACATTGAGCTTTATATAAGTATAGATTAGTGCACGTAAAATGAAATACGTAAATATTTGTATATAACTATCTGTGCCATTCAAGATTAAAATAAAGCAAGTAACAAAATATAATGCAGTTACATCAGTTTAAATGAAGCTTAATAACAAATTAAATAAATTTAATACAATAACTAAACCAAACTTTGAAATATTATTCAGTTTTAACACCAAAATCACTGAGTGATGGAGGGTACGAAATTTTAAATTGACTTAAAATGGATATAAACAGAATATGTTTATTGTACATACCTGTGAAATGATACAGAACTATCCTTAGAAGTTTTTTCTTTGCATCCAGTTGCCCAGCAATAGTTAATCATGGTTTAAATAAGTTTTAAAATCCAACAGTTAAAAGCGAAAAAAATTTGCCATTGAAATATAATGGAGAACGGTGAATGCGGTTACAGTGAACACAAATTCTGTCCGCAAGTCACCGGATTTTATCTTGTCCTACACCAAAGTAAGGTTGCACTCCCTCTATTAGTATCTCAGCTCTATGTTATTGGGCGTTCTTCTTTCGATTTAGAAAAACATAATTAAAAGCGCTGAATCATCATATTCGTTCGTCTTTAAAGTAAATAGGCCATCTGGTTTTCATTTATTTAATAATTTGTGAAGAAATTCGTATCCGGTTGATTAAAAAATAAAAATGCGCTTTTGGGGATAAATCGCATATGAATCAAGATTGTAGATTTGCGAAGGGTTTAACATGCGAAAAAAAAAAAGGAATTCTTTTAAATTGCGGAATCTGTATTCGATGCTTAAATTTTAAACCCAAACATATTGCGCGTTTCTATTAACAAATAATTAATTGTTCTAAATGCAAAGGGAAACGTTTACCTATCATGTGTAATGTTAATGAGGAATGCGCAAGTATAAATGCAAAGGGAAACATTTACCTATCATGTGTAATGTTAATGAGGAATGCGCAAGTAATAAAAATAATGAAAAAAGTTCGTAAGAAAAAAGTATTATAGACAGCTCTTTAACTAATAAAACATCCTTACGTCAATTTTATTTAGAAACAATAGTAGTTTAAATTCGCGGGAACGGTGAAACTAAATTCATTCGTTGTCTCTGTGATACGGGGTCTCAAAGATCCTACATATCAAAATACGCCGCAGAAAGAATGAATTATAAAGTTATCAGTGAGGAATCTATTTTGCATTCTTTATTTAGCGGGGTTGAAAAAGCGAAAAACCATAAAAAATATCGGGTACGCTTAAGTAATGTCGATGATAGTTCCCATTGTCCTTTTGAGGTGTTAGATCAGGAAAAGGTTTGTTCCGATATTTCTAGAGTAAGACTGCCCCCCTATGTGAGAGAATTTAAATCTAATACAATATTTTTAACTGATGTAGTGCATGCTTATGATGACCAATTATTGTATCAGTCTTCTCCATTAGAAATTCATTTGTTAATTGGGGCTGACGTCGCTGGTAAATTGCTCAGAAGAGAGGTAAGGCAACTTAGTTCGGGAGTAGTGTGTGTAGGAACTAAATTAGGCTGGACGTTGATGGGAAAGACAAATGAAAAAGAAAAAAAGTGACAGTACGTCTACTGTTCTATCCTGTCATGTTCATGATGCATTCATCTCAGATTTATGGCGATTAGACTCACTTCGAATTTGTGATCCAATTGAAAAGCAAACTAGGGAAGAATTGGAACTATCAGCAAAGGAGCAATAACAGGCCTGGGATGCCCTTAGATGTCCGGGGCCTCACGCGCGCTGCATTGAAGGAATCAGCGTGTGCTTTCCCTGTCCTTCGTGCTGGGGGGGGGGATTGGAAAGTGTAATTGATTCCAGTGCAGCTGAAGGTGATTCGCTGGACAAACCTGTGCCTGATGAACCAACCTCTAGGTATGGCAGGAGGTTAAGAAAGGTAAAGGGACTCTTAATGTGAAAACTGAACTTTTCTTTATTACGAGAATTCTTATCCTTTGAACTTTTTATTATCCCCTTCATATCTTAAGAACTTTAATTGAGAATTGAAAATTTAGTTACAGTTTTGTACCTACGATATATTTTGGTAGATGAATGATGATTTGATTTATTTTGATATATGAAATACTTTTGTAACTTCGATAAATTTTTGATAGTTGAATGCTACTTTATATATTTTAATATTTGAAATGTTTTTGTTGATAAAACCTTTTTTAATTCAGGTTTTTTGATACTTGTCAATTTCTATTTGATAATTTTGAATTCTTTGTATTAATTTGATAATTGTGTTTGAGTTTTCTGTAATAAAAACTCTAAGGTGGGAGGCTGTTGGGATTCCTGGCGTAACCCTAATTACATGTAAACTTTTAACGCATGCACGCTGGTGACGTCAGAAAAAATTTCCCATGATTCCATGAAGTAACAGATGTAAGTTTAGGTTCGAGTTTGGATTAATGAATCGTGTATGAATGAACCAAAGATAGTTGTGTGTTTTTTAAAGAATTAGTGCACGTAAAATGAAATATGTAAATATTTGTATATAATTATCTGTGCCTCTGTGCTCGTCTTGCAAATAAAAGTGATGATAAAATAGAGAATACTTGGATTAATGATTTCGATAATTATGTGATCTAATTCACCTTGGAACACCTCGATTGTATCTCAAAGATCCCGGAATGACAATGCACGAGTGAATTTTTTCTTACATTTCGATAAATCTGAATTTGGGGCCTAGAAATCCCGAAAGTGTTAAATCATCTTTATGAACATTACGCGGAGTACATTCTATAGAGTTGAGTCAGGATGGCGTGTCTGTAATTTAATACTATATATTGTGTATCAGCAAACAAACTACAATATACTCTGTATATTATAAATATGCTCTATAATACATATACGAATTAATATATGGTCACAATTTAACGTGATTTAATGTGTTTAAATTTCATGACAATTGCCAATCATGTATTTCTAAGTAACCATTTGGATTTATATACATTTTTTATTTCCTTTGAAATAAATTAATAAAAGTTTCAAAATAACAGTTCTAATTTTGCATTTAAAATTAAATAGTACGACCATAACGATACAGTTTAGTTCCAAACGCCTCACTCTTAGCAGGTTCTGTGTTTTTTTAATTGACATTCAAACACCTCCGCAAAATTTCCGAACCCCATAAAGTATTATTTTACGCCTCCCCATATAATATTAGTCTGAACCTATCCCCATAAAATATAAGTTTACATCCACCTCCCCATAAAATATTAGTTTATATCCATCTCCCCATAAAATATTAGTCTGCATCTCCATAAAATATAAGTAAGTTTCCACCACTGAGAAATGTTGGAGTTATACAACCAGGCAAACAGGTAATTTTCGTGGACTATAGTCTTTTGTTAAGATCCGAATACCCTGTAAAGATTAAAGTTTTCAAAGCATGGTAGGTAACGGTTCCTGGTCCGTTCTCTGTTACTGATGAATTCTTGAAAAGGGAATTGTTTCTGTTAATTTATCTCTCCTTCAACAGGTTAGCTGGGTTCCATACAATACTTTGCTATAAAACGTCAACAGATTCTGAGACGACCGCATTTCGACGATTCCATCTCCTTAAGGGGTGAAACGCGGAACAATGAGTGCATTTCTTGTAAACGTTTCCTCCTTTTTTCTTTCCATTCACCCCTATTTTGATGAATTGTATCCATCTAAAGCATGCGCAAAAGCGCGGAGGGTTTTACAATCCTTGGCAGAGCGAATATTATATTGAATAAACGTTCAAATAGTTCAGTTCGTGCATTCAAATGATCCGTTCTTAGCTAGACGAACAACTTATCTGTACTCTGTTATAAAGTACACCACGTGCTGGATGAAACTATATTGCAAGCACAGATTTTAGGCAATTTCTCTGACAAATTCTATTGTTTTCATAAAAGTTAACTTTACAATTTTTAAGATTTTTTAATAAAATGTTTTATTTTTAATTATTATTGAAGCAGATGCTTCTTCACCTGCGATGCAAAATATTAAACCAGGACTAGGGTAAAATGATTATATAAATATACAGCTATAAGAAATAACGTATTTCTCTTTTGAAATGAATAGATTATATATTAAGATAATATATGCTTGGTGAAATTTATGTTTGATGCTTTTATTTTTGATTCTGTTATTTAAATTTTATTTTATTTTTATTTAATATGAAGCTTGAAGACACAATAGTATACGCAGAAGTGCTTTCATTTAATATATAAATCAAATAGCCTTATTTAGTAAAAGATTCTTTTTTCCTCCTTTTTTTTACTTCATGATCATTTTGAAATTGGAATAAGAAGTGCTATAAAATGACAAGAAATAATAAAAGAAAATCGTAATTAAATCCATTTAATTATAGCAATATAATCTTTCATTCTGTTTCTTTATGCCTGAGGTCTATTGTCTAGTTCGCATTAAGTGTTTTAATTTCAAAATCTCGAAATTCAGATATATATCTAAAAATAATCAAAAGTTCGATATAAAACTGAAATGAACCTTTATAATTTTTTTTAATTTCCAACATTTAACAGAATTTGAATGATAATATTTTCTTTATTAAGTAAATATTTAAATTTTTCTTCAACTGAAGAAAAATTATATTAACATACATTAATGAAGTATTTCATTTAAATAATATGTAGTTAGAATTTTTTCATTTTATAAATATATTTTTTATATTTATGTTTCAAGAAGATTTTAGAAAAGTAGGGTTCAAGCTCTATCCCTGGTGCCTTTTCGAAAATTTAAAAACCAAGCACCTAATTTCAAATAACCATCGTCATTCATTCATTAGAATCAACAATTATTATGAGTGATCATGGATAAGAGCTATAAAATGTTTCTAGAAAACTGTGTAACTAACAAAATACATGCACTAAGAATTAGTACATTTTTTACAACAAAATGCATGCATTTAGAATTAGTACATTTCTTATTACAACAAAATACCTACATTTAAAATAAGTATGAGCGTAATCACACACACAGTCATGAGCGTAATCACACAAGCGAGAAAAATAGTTCACTCGTTTCATACCAACAGTATTTTTTAGGTATTGTATATCTGTACCTAATTTTAATAAAAATCGTAAGCGACAAAACTTTATGCTCATGTGTACGTGAGCTTGTTATGTCAAATTCGCAACTAGTTAGATAAATGAAATTTGTTGTAGATCTTACGTATCTTTGAAGTATTACATATATTTTATATATCCGAAGGGAACAAAGTCAGTTTTTTTTTTTAACAAATATCAATTCATCGGAGAAAGTTATTTCCACCAAACAATCTCATTACGTAATATTTACTGTAATTTAGCAGTGAAATATTTGAACGTGTACTAGATTCTAGAATTATATAAAATACCAAATGTCGCATTTGAATTTCTGTTTAGATTAATGTATGTGACGTTTTAAAAAATTAATGCTATTCGAAGAAATCTTTTTCATTTTGTATCCAGTGATGTAATGTAATCCAATAATCTCTTCCACACTTTCAGATTTTTATCGGTCTTGTGGCCACGTTTCTTTTATTTTTAGAAGTATAGTATTTCAAAAATTTAATAAACAATGTCATTTAATAAATATAAATTTTTTTTTTTGCTTGGCCCAAACATTTCATCTGAAACAAATCTGAAATTTATATATATTATATTATTAGTTTATTAAATAAAAGGTTAATGATAAATAGTTTTTTTATTAAATTTATAAATATTATTATTTTATTATAGTTGTTTTATTATTAAATTGTATTACCGCCTTTCATGAATTAAACTTATCGAAAGCTCCTGACCTTGAAATATTTGTGGCTTTTTAAATGCTGTTTCTTTTTTTTTATTTCACTTTTTCAGTCACTATGCTCTAAAATTAATATTAATGATTTTTTCGGGTGCTTCTATCTTTTCATCTACATTTTTTAATAAAAACATTTTTTATAATTAATATATGATTTATTCTTTTTTAGTTTAAACAATCGTTGTTTAATAATCGTATTGTTTTGAATTTAATATTTTGAAAATTAAAGTAGTTTTTTAATGAAATTAAACGTAACATAATTTGCCAGACGTTTTCAGGAAAGGTATTTAAATATAAAAATCATCAAACACTTACCCAAGTCTTTGTATATAATATCCAGGCATTCTGTAGAATCAAAAATATCGTTTAGGCACAAACTATGAAAAAAGGTCATGAAAGGACTATGATATGGGTGATGTGCATTCTTTAAAAATACAACAGAGTGCGTAACGGCATGAAAAGTGCTTAAACTTGAAAACCATTTTTAAGCATCTTAAAACTGTTTAATTAATAAAAATATCATTAATTTTCTAATGAATTGCAAATAAAACTTTTTATTTCTTAATACGTTGAATACCATAATTTAAAAGCATAACCGACAAAGATTTTTCATCATATGTATCAAGAAAGAAAAAAGCCAGAGAAGGGAAGAATTCGGACAAACAGTTCATGGGTTTCAACACAAATTAAGGTAACGCTCCCGAGATTTTTTCCGCTTCCTCTTTCTTCAAGAATGTGTATTGCTGCTTATAGAAATACTGCAATAATTATCCGGAAGGGGAAATATGAAATACCTATTGTGCCATACTTGTGGAGCGAAAAATGTCGAAAAATTTTCTTTTAAAAATTCGCGAACACCAAAAAAAAAAAAGAAAAAAAAAAAGGGACTTTTAGTGTTTGAGATGTTAAAGAATTTATCGAAGTTGTGTCTTTTAAGTATACGGTCGACCTTTTATATGTTGTTAAGAACGAATGCGCCTATTGGTTCGACTAACTGAAAATAAGAATACAACAGGATGAATTTGGTGCTCAAAAGAGATCTTACTATATTTAAAACTATTTCGAACATGCTAGAAGCTGCCGCTAAAACACTTGCAGCGAAACCTCTTTAGTATGTTACACATTCGATCATCATTCTCATTAATATGTCGTTTTAGAGCAATCTTTTGAACGACTTTATTAGAGGGATTTTAATGCGTCATGCCGAATTGTAATTTACTACGGTGTGTAATGAAGTTAGTTAATCTCAAGAAATCTGGTATGATAGGATTTTAACTTGAAATCTTAAATTTTCCATGGCAATGATTTCTTTCACGGTGTAATTTTTAAATGTGCCCATGATTTGAAAATAATTATTTGTTAGACCAATCTCGCGAGATTTCTGTTTTTACCTAGGTAGGAAAAAACTCCTAGTTCTGGCACTTAAAATTTTTAAAGAAACTAAAAAATATTTCAAAATTTGTATTTTTTACGGTTTAAAGTCTATTATTTTATAATGATTTTTTTCCCCTTTTAGTTCTTTTCTTTTTATAACTTTTAGAATTTTCCTCCAATTCTTCACATACAAACATTTATCCTGATTGACAGAGCAATGCACAGCATAAATCACTGGAGTCAGGAGCATATAATTACGAAAGTTACTTTTTGGGTCTATGAAGCAACTGCAGAAGAAATTTTCAAAATTTAAATAGAAGTTGCTTTGCAAAAATAAAAATAGAATTTTAATGTGTTTTTGCATTAAAATCATAGCATCTTATCGCACAAAAATTTTTTACACCTATTTAAAGGTTTTAACAAGTAGATTTTCAATTATAACAATTTTTCTTTGAATGAATAGATTTTTTTTCCTTTAGTTCAGTAATTTTTGAAAAAATTAGTTTTGCAACAAGGATTCTTATTATAATGAAATTCAAAACAATATCATTGCTTCTCCGAACCGTAGAGTCACGTTATTTTACCTCTGTTAACGTCATGATGAAAGAAAAAATAATACTTTCTTTGCTTTAATTTAAACTTTAAATTTTTAAAATACTTCATTGAATACAATACTTTAGAAAATCAATATAATTTTGTTTCTAAATCCATTTTTTGAGAATCATACTGATTTTTAACACTTGCATTTACATACATTTTAATGCCATTTTATATGTTTTAAAAAATATTTTTAAAATCCAAATCTTTGATAAAATTTTCTTACCAAAAAAACCCTTATAAATGAGAAACTAATGCATAATTTTTGTTTAAATTTGAAATAATAATTTCTCAATATGCTCTGCAGCTTCTAAAATAGAGAATAAGTAATCTATGCATTTTGAAATATTTTATAGTTGTTATAGTTCTTCGTAATGTGAAAAATGCTAAAAACTAATCGGATGTACTCCGATAATTAAAAGTATGGATAAAAATATAGTTTATTTTTCGGTTCAGAAACTAAATAATATATTTCTTAAGCTATCTGCAAAATTTTAAGCAAATCATTCGATAAACTTCTAAATTACAATGTTTTTGCTTTATACCTCTCTTCAAGGGAAAAAAAAAATGTTATTTAACTCATATAATTTGGTTTCATAGATGTTTTTATTTTCAATCCTTTTTAATGCAAATATTCAAAATATAACTATATTTGAACTTTTTAAAAAAAAAATCATTCCGAACGTAGTCATAAACCTTAAAAATCAAATAATAATGATAATAATAATAATAATTTACTAAACATTACAAGTTAGAAGTAATAAGACTATTTTTATAGCCAGAACATTTCTGAACGCTGCTGTCCTATTCTATTAAGAAAAATGATATAAAAAACTTATTTAGAACATGGCATTACTCTGTCATTAGTGTTTGTGTTAGTTTTGTCAGTCTTACAATGATTCATCATTCCGGAATGCTTAGTTCTTTGCTTAATAGGTCTATAGCTAAAATTTCTAAATGAAACGAGTTAGCGCAGGAGGAAATTTACACTTTCTATTTCAGCTATATTGAATATTATTTGTTGTAGCACATATAAAAATCCAATACAAACTTTGGGCCATGATATGCTTCTACATCAATGACGACATTTTCAGAAATGATATATTTATCTAAATAAGCTGGTACTTTGTTTAAGAAATATTGAAAAACATTAAAGATCTTGATTGTTGATCTTATAAAAGTTGACTTAAATTTTTAGTTTTGATATTTTTTGCCCATTTATTGTCCTTTTTTTTGTTTTTGTTAAAACCAAAAGAAGTACATTAGTTTTACAATAAAAGACATAGAGGAAATATTAGGCAAATACAGAATTAAATATTAAAAATTAAATAATGCACATTTAAAATTAATTTTTAAAGATAATTGTCCATAAAAATTTTGCATTATTATAAAACAGAAATTTACCTAGGATTAGATAACATGAAGGTTTACAAATGCGTACTTATACAAAAGTGCTGATTATTATTATTATTATTTTGTTTTAGGTGTTTAAAAAGTGTTTAAAAGTACTTTACTTTTGCAGCCCTTTCTCACTACGCACCCTGTATAAATGTTATTTTGAAGAAAAAAAATATTCAATTTACGTAAAGAAAAATAAAAGGTGTACGAAACAAAATTTAGGCCTTCCTTATTAAAGGAAACAAAAAAATTTTCACTAAAAAAAGGAATTAAAATTTACCTAATTCTTGAAATATGGAAGGCTTGAATAGCATTCATTACTGAAAGATGTTTAATACTTTGGCCCTTTGAATTGTAGAAATATTGAAAAATATTAAAGATATTGATTTTTGATCTTATAAAAGTTGACTTAAATTTTTGGTATTGATAGTTTTTTCATTTTTATTATCCTTTTTAGTTTTTGTCAAGACCAAAAGGACATAATATATTTTACAATAAGAGATATTGAGAAAATACTAAGCAAATACAGCATTAAATATTAAAATTTAAATAATGCACATTTAAAATGAATTTTTAAAGATATTTTTTAATAAAACTTTTGCATGATTATAAAACAGAAAATAACCCAGGATTAGAAAATATGAAGGTTTACAAATGCGTACTTATAGAAAGGTGCTTAATTTTTTTTTTTTTTGTCTAAAGTGCTTAAAAATTGTTTAAAAGTACTTACGTTTTGCAGCCCTTTCTCACTACATACCCTGTATAAATGTTATTTTGAAGAAGAAAAAAAAAATGTATTCAATATACGTAAAGAAAAATAAAAGGTGTACGGAACAAAATTCAGATCTTGTTAAAGGAAACAAAAGAATTTTCATATAAAAAATGAATTAAATTAACCTACTTGTTGCAATATGGTAGGCTTGAATCGCATTCATTACTCAAAGATGTTTCATACTTTGGCCCTTTGTTTGACGAATCCTTGCCTTTTCCACTGGGCTGAGCAGTCGCAACTGACCAGAGAGGAATTTTGTGATCAGGAATATCTTTAATTCTAAGCAAGATTTTAAAAGAAAAAGTAAATTGAGATCTCTTAAATATTTTTTTTAAATTTCCCTCTGAAGGTCCAAGTCAATAGAAGCATCCTGTTATATTCATTACAACTTCTGCAAATCACATCGCCCTTAGAAATTGGATCAATTTTTCCAAACATAATTCTTTTTTCTTTTTCTTTTCTTCTTTTTTTTTTGGGGGGGGGGTGTTTTTCTGGATTGAATTTAGAATTTATTTTACCTTCAATAACATTTTCAGCTTTAAAACAAAGGGTGCACAAAATATCCACATGATATTCGAAATGAATCGATGTATTTCATACTTTGCCGGTTTCAAATTTGTCATTCTATAAAATGCCAAGAAAATATGTGAAATATGAATCGTTTCATACATTACAGGCTAGTTTTAGACATTATGCACAAGATGGGCAAAAGGGTCTTAAAAACTTTTACAAATTAATAAAACACGGAAAACTAAGCAAAATGAAAAACGGTTTGCAGGTGTAACATCGATAATTCAATGATAAAAATGATTAATGATAAAAAAAAATGATTAAAAAGTACTGCCGATAGGTGGCGTTTCCTACATAAGTGAAAGAATAGACATGCAATACCAAAGATACAAATTCATTTATTATAGCAATATGAGTTCAACATGTCCACCACCACAAGTGATTAATCATTGCAGCCGTGTCACAAATCCTGCAATATCAGAGTGCAGCATGTCCGGCTGTATACATGCCAGTTCTCGGCAGACTGCTTCATTCAATTTCAACTGATTGGATGGACAGCATCGATATACGCAGGATTTTTAATTTCCCCATTTCCAAAAGTCTTCCAGAGTAAATTCTCGGGACCGAGGGGGCTATGAAAACTTGAAAGATCTGTTACTGATTATATCTACAACGAATGTCTATATCAGGAATTCCGTGACTAGAATAACAGCATAACATGTTGCTCCATCTTGCATAAACGCAACAGTAGGAGGCGGCGCATCTTTTTCACGCAAACATGGAACAACATTTTCCGGCAGAAGCGGATTAAATAACGTTGAGCATTTACTTTCAATATTTTCCATCCATTTATTGACAAAATTTCAAAGAAAAGAGGTCCTATGATGAAGGAACCTGTGAACTCACATCACATTGCGACTTTGGGAGGATGCAGTGGTTTTTCAGTGTATACTCGTGGATTTGACGTCGCCCAGATGCGACAGTAATATGTACTGATGTCTCCATGGAGGGAAAAATCAGCTTAATCCACAAAATTTTGGAGAGGGCTCACCTTGCAAATGCTTCGCTCTCTACAGAATAAGACGTTAAAATTGTATGGCAAGACTGTAATTATTTATCAAATGCATAAGTATTTATTATCGCCATACTCATTTTCAATTATGTCGTTTGTGCCAGCAGCATCTATCGATTTTTTGGAGAGATTTTTCCTATATTCCCTTTTTCTAATCACTTTTTTTTTGGTTATTTTTTCGTGTTTTGTGAATTTTTAAAGTTTTTACAGACTTTTTGCCCACTCTGCACAATGCCTAGTATTCCTAGTATGCTGATTTCATACATCACCAGTAAACTATAAAAATTTTTTTAAATTTCTTTAAAACAATTAATTTGTGATATATTTCTTGTTTTCAAGGAACAGTTTTTTCTATACCTTATTATATTCTTTCTGACTAGAATATTTGTTGGTTATATTTGAATATTTTAGTATATTGTATGATCTTATTATTATTACATCTATTTTTCAGGTTTGAATTTTGTCAAGAAATTCTTCTTTACAAGTGTCTTCTTCAAAAATTGTCATCTATTTAGATAAAAATTGATAACCGAATCATTTATTTATTTTTTTTATTCCATAAAAAAAAGCATGAATCCTATTTTTTTACCGTCGTTGCAGCACATGGCCTCTGTAATGATAGCAGTGCATATCTACCGCAATAAGGCGATTCAAAGCACATATCAGAAGATGAACAATATTCCATCAAAACATTTTGATCAAGAGCTTCACTTTATGCATACAGGTTGGAAACAAATAAAGGATATAACAATGAAAATACTTCCCGCTGAACTCCCACAATTACTTAAGACCAGATTAGCGGATTTCATTCGACCCATACATGAACAAATGGATGACTGGATGTGTGATCATCCATATGTATATATTTTTACCAATGACTATAGTTACTTCAATTGCATTTCTTGGAAGTCTGAAGGAACGATCGACGGACTCCAGACAGCGAAAAATATGCTTGGCAACAAAAATTTCCATGTCGTTGGACGCTTCCTGATGGCTTGCACATATTTTCTAGAGGAAGACATTTTGAATCTCCAGGAAAAAATGAAAGGTGAAAGATTGACGCGTGAGGACAATAACGTAGTTATAAGATTTTGGAAAAGGTGGTTAAAACAAGGTAACAATATACATTGGTCTCAAATGTTTTGCGAACACTTTATAAATCCGAAAATAATTTCATCGGACAGTCCAATAAGGATGACTCGCATTTTTGACTTCTTACCCCAAGAGAATCGTTGGAATTTTTTAGCAGAGATTGGCCAGTTAGGACATTGTGACGATGTACGATTGTGTCTGTACCAACTGGACGAACAACAACAAATCCAATTTATGAAATCAGACCCTGAACGCATTCTTATTATTTTTCTAAAATGGCCATTTCAGTCTCAGTTCATGAAAATGGCAAACCAAATGTGGGGATATATGACTGCTGATCAATTTTATTTTATCACGTCTCACTTTCTTTTACGTTACGTTTTAAGGAACTTGGAATATTTCAACTATTTGGGGCTTTTCAGAGAATTTTGGTACAACAGTCCAGAATTCTTCAAAGAAAATATAAGAAAGCAGAAAGAATTTGAAATTATAGAAGCAATTCTAAATTATGATAAAAATTCTTGCACTCTTTCGCTTGAAGATGCGAAGAAATATTTTCTATTATTGAAAAGATAATTTCTTTCTTATTTTATTACATATTAAAAATGTGAATATTGTACTTCAGAGTATACGATGTACGGTTATAGCAATATGATGCTGGACATTTTAAAGTTAGACAGTTTTTAAATAAAATTTATGTAATGCTACTTTATATCCTATTTACTAAACCCATTTTGTTAAGTCCGTATCTTTTGTCTATTTAATAATTTTTATCTCATTTTTGAATGAAATTTCTTAATGTTATTTTGTTTATTGTTATAAGTAAAATTTATTAAAAACAAAATTATGTATACTTTTATTAGATTTATCAAAAGAAGTAAGAATTTTTCATTCTAATTTCACTTTTCGATTTAAAAAAAGAATGAAGAAGGCTTACAAGTGTGAAGTTGGTAGAAATAGAAAATGGATTGAATCCTAATTCTAGAAGAATATATTCGTTTTTTTATCCATATTTATGCGGAGGATTATCTACTAAAAATAATTCCATTGATTTCCTGTATAAAATCATAATATAATAAAACATCATTATTATTTTATTTCTCAAAATCAATTGTTTCGCTTTTCTGTCGCTTTTACTTTAAGAAATATTTTTTGCGGCTTTTCTCCTGAAGCTTTACGAATTAGAGTCCTTCTATATTATGAAAAGTTTTTATTAAAACATGATGGGAAATCAAAATTGCTGTTTATTTATAGTATAATTATATATTATATTAAGACATCATTGTTATTTTATTTGTCAAAATCATTTGTTTCTCTTTTCTCTCGCTTTTACTTTAGGAAATATTGTTTTCGGATTTTTTTAATGAAGCTTTACGAATTATTTTAGTTCTGCTGAATTATGAACACATATTATTGAATGTATGTAATTTTATTATACTTATAAGCAAAACTGCGAACTTATTCTTGCTAATTCCACTGTTTGAGTTTTTTTTTTAAAGAATGAAAAATGCTTAAAATTGTGAAGATAGTGGTTATATAGAAAATGGCTTAAATCCTAATTCAAGAAAAATATATTCGTTTTATTTATGCATATTTATGAAGATGATTATCTACAAAAAATTGCTGTTTATATATTGTATAATTATATACTATATTAAAAAATTGTTATTATTTTATTAGCCAAAATCAGTTCTTCTTCTTTTCTCTCGCTTTTACTCTAGGAAATATTGTTTGCGGATTTTTCTCTTGAAGCTTTACGAATTGGAGTTTTTCTATATTACGAACATTTTTTATTAAAACAAGCAGAGAAAGCAAATTTACTGTTTATTTTTTGTATAATTATATACTCTATTAAAACATGATTGTTATTTTATATGTCAAAATCAGTTGTTTCTCTTTTCTTTTGCTTTTACTCCAGGAAATATTGTTTGCGGATTTTTTTTCCCTGAAGCTATTCGAATTATTTTATTCCTACTGAGAATTATTTTATTCCTACTGAATTACGAACAGTTACAGCATGAAGAGGAATCAAAATTCTAAAACTTGACGTTCGAATTTTTAGCATGGTAAATGTTATCGACGGGATATTATTTGTAAATTAAATTATGATACATGCATATTGAAAAAATAATTTAAAATACTCTATGCAGGTCAGACCGCTTGACTTAACGCTACAGAATTTGACTTGCATTTACTTCTGAAGTAATTCGCTAAGGCAGTTTGTTTTGTGTTTAATTAAAGTTGTTTTAATTAATAAAAATTATCTTTTGAATGTTATCAATTTTTTTCAGTTCAATGTTTTTTTAAATTTTCATAAGTTTTTTTAAAAAATTTTTGACTGAACAATTTTCAGTACACTTACATAATCGTATTATTGTAGCAACCACACGTTGTTACAATATTTAATTCGAATTTTGTTTGTCCTTTATCGTTCCCATAATAAAAAGTAAAGGCGTCAAACTAAATGTTCAAATATCCGTACAAGAAAGTATTGGTAAAAGGGCATCTAAAAGTATCAGGAATTTTAGAGATATCAATCTGTTAAAAATAAGATTAAAAAAAAAAGAGTTAGAGATGCTTATCACGAATAAATATTTAAGAGTGGGCTGATTACATACAAAAAAGATAAACTCTAAATTGTAAAATAATAGCGTTCCTTGATTTGATGGAATTGGTTAACAATCTCCCTAATGTAATTTGCAATAATCTGTCTGGTGTAATGGAAACTTTATTGCGACAAGAATTCAAAAACTTTATTATAGTCACTTATGAAAAAAAAGAAGTTAATTCTTTATCATGGTTTTCGCCTTCTGCTTGGATTTTTCCACAATTATCACAAAAATATCTTTCCATTTGAGAATTTTTATTTTATCAATAACATAACAAATAATGGAATTGTTCTTTAAGGTGAAGAGCAACTAAAAACCAGAAGGAGTGATCCCAAAACTTTCCCGCATACTCTCTATTAAAATGAAAAATGGCAAACAGGACGAAGAAAAAAACTTCCAAAAACGACAATTCAAAGAAAATAAATGAGCATGCTTGATATAAAGAAAGAATAATTCATCAATCTAGGAAATATTGGCGAAAATTGCTTCCCCTCTTCCTATGACAGTTAAAAACAAAACCTTTAAACCCACTTTTCTCAAAATGGGTTTTCCATAAAAATGATTATTTAAACACTACTATTAAAATACTATTAAAAATATCAGTCTGAAATTTGGCATACTTATAGTTTATAATATTTTATGGCAAATTTTATGTATGCTAAGTGATGTTCGAAGATATATATAGAAATAAGTTCGAAGATGAACAAAGTATAAGTTCGAAGATGAACCATTGTGAAAAGATGAAATGAAACATGAACCAGTCCATGTGCCACGAGCGTTAGCGTTTTTATATATAGGTTTTGCTCGATATATTCAATTTTTGCATGAATGACATTGGAAATATAAGAATATTACTTCAAATATTATTATTTTAACCAATGGTCTGGTCTCGCTAAAACATTCTCGCATACTCTCTAATAAACTTGTGTCATGTCAGAAAACGCCTTACATGGCATTGGCGAACAGTAGTTACGAAGTATTAACTTTTGGTATGAATTTTGTATTTTTACATAATATATCGTGTCATTCTTTGCAATTAATCCCAGGATGCAGTTTAAAGTAACCAAAAATCAAATTTGTGTTTTAGGCGCATTTTTTTTCAGTCAATTGAAACAAAGATTTGATACAAAACTGCACTTTTAGTCACAAAAACCATACCAAATTTGATTTTTTTAATTTATTGGATTTTACAAGTATCGAAAAATAAAATTGTTATATGTAATATGTTTTTGCAATTACAGACCAACAGACAATCAACCCGTTATTGGATCTGGCTCAAAATTTGAAAGGCATATACTCTACAGATGCTAAATCTGTGTACCAAATTTTATCTATCTAGATCTCTTCATTTTGTAATTATCTTGTTAACTTATATTCGAACAGACGGACACACCAACTACGCATTATATCTCTATACGGTAAATTAATCCCAGATTATTAGTCTAGGGATTTTGAAACATAGCTTTGGTTTAGTGACCCTGAAACTATTACCTTTAGACGATTTTAGGCTCAGCTCCCGTATACGGCCTCCGCCAAATTGGCGAGAAATTTGGCGATAAACGGTAATTTCTGGTTGCCGTCATCGGCTTATGTATTCTTTATGGTAACCTTAAACCTTAGAGCATATTCAGTATTTTTATGTGTTTTTAGAAGGAGCAGCTCACATATACAGCTATTAACTTTTATAAACTATGCTTTTAAAATGAAAAAAATATCAACGTTTTCATGAGAACATATTCAGCATAAAATTAAGAAATCATTTTTAAAAATCGGAGCAAAAAATAATTTCGTCATCATCATTTAATATTAATTTTGAGCATTTTATCATGCTTCATTATACTTATAATTAAATAAATCGTTTCATTTGGATCTTTATCATAAATATTTCAATACCCCTCCCCCCGACTTACGCTCGTGTATTTTGTCAGTCCTGGGATTAACCCTAAACATGGCTTCAAAAATTAGTCAATAATCACAACATTTATCTGAATTATTTAAAATAAAAAGAGGGGGCATCGCCACCCCCTGACTTATAGTCTCGTGCATTTTGTCAGTCTTAGAAATAAGCCTAACGTGGCTTCAAAACTTCCGGTTAAGAATAACAACATCCTAAACACGCATTATTGGCGACTTCTTGGCGAAAAACAGGCCGTATACGGGAGCTGCTCCCGATTTTATTTCGCCTAAGGATGATATGTAGTGAGTTTAATATAATCACTTCCCGTTTCGTTTATTAGTCTTGCTGTGGTATCCGACTAGGTTCAAAAGGAATTTTTTTTTTAAATATGTTTATATGATGTTTTTTTTTTTCATAATATAAGGATAAAATGAGGAATTAAAGTGAAATTATTTAAATATATATATGCAGTGTTTGAAGAAAAAGCAAGTTTTGATGTAAATTTTAATGTTTAATTTTAAAAACAAGGATTGTTCTAGAGAAAGAAAATTATCACTCATTTTTCTTTTTCTTTATAACATTAAATGCGTAACATATCTTAGAGAGTAATTAACTATTATCTAAGAATTATATTTAAAAATATAATTTTTATAAGTAATATACAAAATTATCGGTGAAATTTCGGAATTTATTTCAACAATATTTACATTGAACGATCAAAAATCCACTTCTAAAGCAATCAACATCAAATCCATAGTGCATGACATTCTGCATAACAGAACGAGCCGTAATTATAGATTTCATTAATATGCCATGATTATTTTTTCAGATACGGCAATACTCGTACAGTTGAATTATGAAGAAAAAACAACACACACACACTCCTTTTTTTAGAAAATGCATTTAAAGTTTTTAAATACCTATAAATAAGCATTTACTTATGTGCCAATAGTTTGCTATAACTTAGCTGCTAATTGATATAGAGACAAAATAAAGATATCACAGGAAATTGAAACATACTTATTTTTTGAAACTGCAAAAGAATAAAAAGGCGAATTTTCCTCCCAATTCATGTTTTCAACTAGTTTGATACGTTAAATGCGCTTTCTTTTATGACTTTTCATTTCATTAAACGCATTTCTTTCTATATTAACCTTTCTATGCGCTTTTTCATATTACCAGTTAGAGTAAGTTGCGTATGTTACGTATTCATACGACCAGTTAGAATAAGCTGCGTATATTACGTATTCATACTACCAGTTAGTTCATATTGCGTATTACTCACAATTGTTATGACACCAGACTTTTTTGATAATTGGGTATAAATAAAATGTAAACTTCGCCTGCTTCATCTTTCATTTCACTCCTATTTTGATGAAATAAATATCCCCTGATACTCGCACAAAATTGCGGATGCTTTCCATATCTGATTTGTTTTTAATACTAACACTTCTCGTTGTATTCTTCAAAAGGGTAGAGTAAATGGGTACACAGTAAAATGAGCGCCTTATTTATGAAGTTTTAACCTTGATTTCTGTTCCATTCTGCATTATCTTTCAGTTTTTTTTTAATTTTAATTTTTAAAATTTTTTACATGCCGTTTGGGATTTTACTATTTTAGTGAAACTTATGTTATTATTGTTCCTATGGCTAGTTTAAGTGACAATAAAGCTCTTACGAGTTGTCCTCGAAATATATTTATTTGAAATTATTCGATGTTATTACAGTGAAGCATAATGTGTGGAGTTAATTGTTCTGGTCACACTTCCTACAAAATATGTCATTCAAATTTTCAAAGTTTCTATTAGTGCCATTAAAATAATTTACTGCGAAGCGAAAAATAAATTAATCCAAATTTTGCTTCACTTAAAAAAAGAATGTGAAAAAAAAAAAAAAAAAAGAAGAAGAAGACATTCTTGTAAAAACATTTATTAATGAATTTGGCTGCATCAGTATCAGACCAACTATGTACTACTTTTGTATTAATGGAAGGGGGAAAAAACTGTGATTAAATTACTTCTTCTTCGGAAAGAAAGGCGTCTTAACATTATAAATACAAGGAGAGGTCTTCTCAAAATTTCATTGCATATTATCTAATAAATTTATCATATCTGAAAACGCCTTACATAGCATTGGTACACAATATAGTTCCGAAATATTTTATGGTGTGAATTTATCATTTTTACTGAATCTATCGTGTCATCCTTGACACAGAACTGCACTTATAGAAACAAAATTCCGTACTAAATATGATGTATTTAAATAGTTCCTTCTTTTTAGCTATCGCATTTACATGTTTCTAAAAGTGCAGACCGGCAGACAATCAATGCCTTGTTAGTTTCGACTCAAAATTTGACAAGTGTCTACGCTATAGATGTTAATACTGTGTCCCGAATTTTACTTATCTACCTCCCTTCATTTTGTAATTATCGTGTTAACTTATATTCGAACAGCCAGACAGACGGATTTCCTCTGAACAAGTTTTACTCAAAATTTGATAGAAATATGAAAACTTTTTGTAAAGATTGTGTGTGAAATTTCAATAGCTAAACTCAATGCGTTTTTTTTTTTTTTTTTTTTTTTTTCATAGACAGGCAAGCAGACGGACATTTTCTAAAGATGTGTTTTTGGAACTCGGGGGAAGTCTAGATTCGTCAAAATCTCGAGGTCGAATTTTTCGACGATTACTATATTTCCTCTATATTCTGATTACGAGACAGTATTTTTTTTTCTTGGAGAGGGTGAATCAACAACTATCCAATACAGGAATCTTCTGTCCTTTTTTTTATTAATTCATAATTCTAAGTTTAGAACACTGACCGTAAATAAAAATTATTCTAAACTATTTTCGTGTAAATTTGAAATTTTCCCCACATAAGCAGCGAATAATCGGAATTTTCCTTATTGTTAAATATGATCATTTCCTCCTCCATCTCTCATCTCACCCCTATTTTGACGAAATCGACTGTTCCTGACGCATACCCAAAAGCATGGAGAGTTACTGAATCTGAGAATTGACAGCGGATCATTTTGTATGTAAACAAATTTCTAAACAAAGTAAAGGATTTAAATCTACTTTCAAGGCTGAAAACTGCTGCTGCCCTTATCATTTAATTTTCAAAGCTGGGAGAAGTACGAGCCTGTAACTTGATCCCGCATTCTTTTGTTCTCTCCCCTCAACGAAGTTCTCTCCGCAGTCACGTGGGACCACGACCTTCGTAAAACAAGGCCTCGCAACCTGTTTGTGACGTCAAACGGGTAGGATGATTGGCTGCCGTGAGCAGAATCCCGCTTCCTTCCTTGACGTTTAGGTATATTTTAAATTCACTTAAAAATAACTTACTATTCCTAATATTAAGACATTTATCTTGCATAAAATTCAAAATTATTTATTTTTTCCCTGTGTGAATAAAAGAAACGGCATGGAAGAAAATCTTAAGCTTATTGACCATCTAATAACATTCAAACTTTCGAAGATTTAAATCACAATGTAAATTTATAAGATAAGATTCTTGTTTTAAGGGAGTTTTTTATTTTATCAAAAGTTATTAAAAATCGTTTTATTTTTTCCCTGAAAATATTTTTTTAAACTTAAAATTAAATTAATCATTAAGACTTTTTAAAGCTTTTGTTGATTATTTTTTTTATTGTAGTGAAAATTAATACATGTATTTTATAAGTTGACATATAATTGTTTAATTCTCAAATTACTTATGAACTTTCAAATAAAATATGAATATATTTAATATAAAATTCAAATTTTACACCAACTAATTCTGTTGATAAAAAAGAATAACTTTCACAGCTTATTTTTTCACATTAAAAATTGTTTTCATTTAATATATTAGTAATTCTTACAATTTAATAAACTAGCTTTTATTATATCTGATTACATATTTCAATGCATTTATAATTAATTTCAATTCAATCTGCAGAAGTAAAAGTAAAAGAAAACATAAACAAAAAAATCACACACTATTTGAATCATAACATTTTATTTTCAGAGACACAATAACAAAATACATTTTGTTTTCCAACCTTATTATAAATTTCACACAGACAAATGAAAATTATAATATTAAACAAAGTTAAAATACAAACTTACAAATAAAAGTTGATTACAATATTAAAAGAAACAATTGTGATAAAAGTCAATAATAAAATTTAAAATCAACAGAAACATTCATTCATCCAAAATAAATAGTTCAATATTATGTTGGAATATCTAAAATAATTATTTACACTACCAATGAAGAAATACAATATTCTACACGAATTAATCAATTGATTTTACAAGGTATGAAAAATTGATTTGAAAATAGTAACTTTTCATTACTTAAAAAAAAATGTTTAAGATATTTTGTAAAAGTTGCATTCATTTATAGTTAAATATTGTGTATAACTAATGATATTTAAAAATAATAATAAATATTAATTGTTTTATATATAATCTGATGATTTATAGATGAACAAATAAAAACTACATTTTCTAAACCTATATGAGCATGCAATTCATATTGTTTTACAACTATATCTAACTTTTTTACATAATATTTTAGAAAAAAATATAAATCTAATTTGCTTTAATCTATAGTCATGATATATATAATTCAAAAGTAAGTTTTATTATTCATTAGATGATATTAAACTTTTTTATAAGAGCATAATAACAATAAATCACTCAAGTACTTTGTAAGATTTTGGTGATAATTATTAAACATTTATAAAAAATAACCTTTTACACTCCAGGGGTACTTGAATAAGTTATCATGTACAGGTATTAAACACTTCTCTTACTGTTAAAAATTGATTTTCTTGAAAATGTTTATCACAGACCTACATATATGAAACAAATATTAGGCCTAAGTCAGATTTTAAATATATGTATGAAGTATAATCGAAAAAATACAGAAACAAAACCTTTTAATTATAAAGAACAAATAAAAAAAGGCTATGAAAAGTAACAATAAAACAAAGAAGTTTTTTATTTAGCTCAAGCAAACAATACGAAAGTAATTGGAAGCATAAGCAACTAAATGTAGAGAAAACAAAAATGACAGAAGATAAATGGAAGTTATACATAATTTTAAATGTTTCGCTTTTGAAAAGAATTATTTAACTAAAAACTGTACGAAAAAAATCAAACTTACCTTACTATATTTAATTGGTTCGAAACTGTCACGCTTTATTGCAGAGATGAATGCTCTTCTAGTGTTTTCATCACTTGGAAGCGAAAATACAGAAGAATTGGGGCCATATTTTGTGCAATTACTTTAACAATTGGGAACACAGCACGCACTAGGCATCTTTATTACAATAAATTAAATTTAATAGAAAAAAAGATCAGAAAACTTTTAAACAAAGCCAATAACACATTACCCGTACTTCACTAGCACAGTATAGCCAGATATGGCTCTTGCGCCAGTAAACCAAACCAAACAAAAAAAAAACCCGTACTTCACTACGACAACAACTACCGTGACTAACCGCACCCTTTTACACCACTTGCCTTTAGAATTTTCTAGAGAATTCATCCAACCTCCTGACGTCACGGGCTGAAAGCGTTGGGAGTTGTGAGGCCTTGTATTACGAAGGTCGTGGTGGGACACTGACGATGACGGCGCTAATCAGTATCCAGTATTCAATCTATATAGAAATGCCGTTCAGTTGTAACTGTCAGTTTAGTTGCTCAGATTGAAAAATCTTAGTTTACCTTTGAACCCGTTCGTGTCAAGTCGGTTTTTAACAAATAATGGACTCTTTCTTTCTAAAACAAACGAAAGGCAACGTCGTGAGGTTTCGGAGTTCCGCGATGTAACAACATGATCACGGGCACCTCCATATCGGTTTTTGGAATAAATATTAATAATTTGTAAGTTCACTAGAAAGATTAAAATTAATTGCACTAGTTTAGATGAGTGCATAAAGCTCTAACTTCATGAAATTTGGCATTTTTATTTATTTATTTAATATGATAAAATTATTGATAAGAATAGTGCTCTAATTTATGGGATGGAAGAAATTAATGGAATAACGTTGCTCGTGCTTTTTTATTGAGGACTGGTTTATTTAACTATTTTTAATAGTTATTTTTTAAAAAATTTCTAGGAAAAATTGCTTGCAGTTTATCGTAGCTATCTAAAGTCGAAATAGGAAAAATTTTTAAAAATTTAATCATTCAGATTTGCAACGGTGAGACCAATTCTCGGTTTTTTAATAGACGGGGAATTGATATAGATTGATTATTGTCTATTGCGGCCCTAGGCCTTTTCATGGAGCTAGGAATAACTGGATCATATGCTATTCTGTGAAATAACTCATCGCAAATTTGGGGCATCTTTTCGAAGAACTTAAATGATGCTCTTTTGTTAAATACCTAAACAGGTTCAATTTGGAGGTCATCATGAAGTACTTTTCTTCTAATGTACCAGAGGGCATCAACAATTTACATCAACCATTTATTTTGAAAAATTTTAATGTTAGGGAGAGAAGTGACTCGCCAGACTTGAGAACTGTACATCAATATTGGTCTTATAATTTTTTCGTAAGGCAGAAGTTTGAATCAAATCAATAGCTTACTCTATGGAGCAGATAAGTTATTGAATTTAACAAACGTTAATATAGCTTAGGTGAGGACCACTTTCATACGACTATTAAAGAATAATTGTCATCTAAAACTAACCTTAGGTATTTATATTCGTTATCTAGGAGACAGAATAACCGAATATTTAGAATTTGGTTGATATTGGGCATGAAAAGTGAAAAGTGAAAAGAAGCTAGACATTTCGTTGAGCAAAACCGTGAGTCTAATCTACAGCTTATTCCATGTAGCAATTAAGCTGTTGAATTTAATACACATTAATGCAACTTTTGTGAAAACCGCTTTAATATGGCTATTAAAGGATAATTTTGCATCTAAAAGGAACCCTATTTATATTCATTTACACATGGGATGGATGGGTTGACCAAATATTTGGATTGGGTTGAGATCGGACATTTTCAATTATCCAGTGAAAACGAGACAAGCCAATGAACATCTTTTGTGCGCAAATAAATGAATTGTACTCTTTTTTAATGAAAGAACGAGTTGGTTCTTTTGTTCGTTGTCTTTAACTCACTATGTCACATGACCAAACTAATGCCTTTTCAAAAGCGGATAGAGAGTGAATGAACATGTAAAGTAGTATTAACGAACTTAAAAAATTTTCTAAACCAGAATGATTCTTCCTGCGGATGCTCAGATTTAACTGGGAAAAATAAGTAATGTTCATCCTATTGCTTAGTAACGAACAGGGAAATATGAAATGCAATTCCAGTTAGGGTCATAATTGTAAGGGGGAAAAAAAATTCGTGTTTGGGAATCGAAGACAGAAAACGAGAAATAAAATTCATCATAGAAATTTTAAGAATTTTATTAATTGCTAAAAGAAAGAAATTTGAACAATAAGGACACATTAAATTCTTTTCTGCATGCAATAATTCATATGAAACACCCACAGTTGCTTAAAAAGTTATTTTCACAAATTTACTGAGGCTAATGGAATTATAATAATTCGAATTTCCAAAAGCACTGTGAACGATTACCACTTTTTTAAAGAGAAGTCCACGAATATTCCAAGTGCAACGCAAACAGCGATCACGTTTTTGGAAATAGACAATGAAAACAATCCATATTCTCAATATCTTCTCCTGGGTTAGCGCAGAATGTTCTCCAGAATGTCATCGATTAGAGTTGCTTGTTCAATAGCCCCCTCCAACCCCCCAACCCTAAGCCATTCTCTATGCCCGATAACATTCCAGGAACGTTCCCTCGCTATCGGTTTATGTACTTTTCAATTGTATTGAGTGTGGGTAGAAACCAGAATCGCAGGAAAATGTGATGAGACGCATGTGCAGTTATTTATCACCATTTTGAGAAGTTCTTTGTGAGTGAAATGGGAAAGTGGATGGGTTATACATAAACATCGCAGGTGTGAATGTATAGACTCAACGATTTTCCATGCCTCCATTTTCTTAATGAGAGAAAGAAAGAAAGGAATTTTGATTATTCTCTGTTCTCGAATTCTAAAACTGCGATTTTGCGCATGTGTCAGGATGCTTCCATTTAGTCAAAATGGGGATGAGAGAAATGATAATAGGAGGAGATGTTTACATTTAATAATAAGGTGAACTCCTTTATACGCTGTCTTAAGAGGCTTAAAAACTGCGGATAACTCGTAATTTTGCCCGAAAAATATAATAATTCACAATAAAATACTTTAGAGCAAATTTTGTTTACCGCAAGAGGCCTAAACATTAAATTATGGCGAATAAAAGAAAGATTTCAAGATTTTTGTTCTAAAAATTTGTTAATTTATTTTTGAATAAAATAATAATAGTTTTTAATATCTAATGGGACGGAAATCTATGACAAAGAATGACGAAGAATTCTGGAAAAGTGCTTTTGTTCCGCGTCTCAGCCCTTAGCAAGGTAGAATCGGCGACAAATGATAATCTCGGGATATTGAAACGAATAGTAATTTTTGATTATTTAGTTGCTTTAGGTGGCAGCAATAAGTATTTCCTTTTGAAGGCGAGGGAATTTTTTTATTAATAAAATTTTACATTTTGTTGTACATGTATACTTTTACATGTATACTTGTATACTTTTATACATGTATACTTTTAACATTCGCGTTATAGTATGGAATATCTTGCAAATCTTTAGGTAGCGGTCCTTAAAATATGTTTACTACTCGTCTATGACTAATTATTCAAGCATTTCGTTTACTGAGACACTGAATTACTTTTTGAAATGTTTATAATTGGCTATAAAAGATCTTATAATTTACAAGCCGCAAATAAATAATTACGAGTTCATCTGTATTCTTATTTAACACAATTTGTAGTTTAATTTTGCATTATTTCTGATTGGTACAGATTTTCTCAGAAGATTTATATGGTTTTTTTTTCAGTCCTGGAAAATAGGGCAAAAACATTGTCTCTGTACCTATGTAATTGCGAAATGCTTGAGCGGCCCCTCTAAGAACGAGTTCTCTTTTTATCTTGGCATTTTAAAATTGAGTATTATTTATTTTACATGATCAAATATGTTTTTCTTAAGTATTTTTACGAGATACTGACTATAGATAGGCAAGGTATTTATAAATTGATTGATGCAAGAATGATTCTAAACACTCTATGAGACAAACCATTTGATCAGACCTTCAAGCTGGCATGTAATTATTTCTTGAATAATTGGTACTGAAAATACATTTTAGAAAATTTAAATTAGATTTTTAATGAAATAATTAAATGAAAAATTTAATCAATAACTTAGAAACATAGAGTCGAGCATAATAATTCTATCTCCACTTTGAAATTCAAATTATATTATTACCGGCATTATTCTTTAAATTGATGATATACTTTAATAACTAACATAACAGAAGTTTTATAATTTATAAATAATTTTTTTGATGACATAATAACATTTTTAATTTGAAGACATATTTTAATAAC
>JAPMOR010087046.1:0-39971 GCA_026543865.1 Argiope aurantia
AAAAATTACGATGATAATTAAAATGACATTTTAGAAAATATTAACAATGAATGATTTCTTTTGAGTAACTTGTGTTATTAATGTCTATTTTGAGATAAAAAGAATATAACTAAAAATAAACTGGCTGTAATTAATGAGCATTTATTAATAGAGCAAAGGAATCGAGTATCGTATATCTGCATTTTAATGATGTTTATTGCATTGAAATCATTAATTTTTCGTTAAAAATATACATGTATTTGGATTTGATAAAACAAATGATATTTTTTCAGACATCAAGAGATTTGTTTTGCTATTTTGTGCATCAGTGTTTTTTTCTTCTGCATAATATTCATCATAAAATTTACTTAAAGTCTTACAATTTCAATTAACTAAAAGAGATTTATTCAAAAAAATAATCTTGATAAATTAAATACATATCTTAATATTAGAAGGATATTGGTATAATTTTGTAAAAAAGCACACTTTAAGGTATGTAACATACATTCAATACATAATTTAATTTTTTTGTTTGTTGTGTTAAGAAAGAAAAATAATGCTAATAAAATTGTATTTAATTTAATTAATTAATTTAAGTTTATTTATTTAATTATTGTCAATTTAAGTTTTAAATACTCAGTATTTTCTGGATGCAAGTTTTTTAAATCTGTCACATTTAGTATTTAATTTTATTTAAAACGTTTATCTATAAATTTAAAGTAGAAGAAACTCTTGAATAACTAATGTGATAAACTTTAAAAATCCATTAATGATAATTTATAATTCAACTAAAACTTTATTCCATAGTATTTGTTATCATTTTAAATGAAAAAAAAATTGCTAATATTCGAATGTTTCTAGATCATTAAGAATAAGAAAATGACTTCAAAATGTATGATGAAAAAAATAAGAATTTATTGCTCAAAAATGAGTAGTGTAAGTAACCTTAACCTAATTAATAGGCAATAAGACATATTTATGCTTAACAGAATTTTTACTTATATTTATTCTTGATGAATTGACGAAATTATTAAAATATTTTAGAGAGGCGATAAAATACGTCTAAGCAAACACATTAAACGGCCCACTCTAAAAATCCATTAAGAGGAAAAAAGGGTGAGATATGTATCAGGATGAAAAGTAGACTATAAATCTCTTGTAGATTTCCATGTGATATTAATTCCACCTGTCATTATTCCTTACACGTTTCTTCTCTTCTTCCTTTAATACTTCCCCAAGAAAAAAACTCAACTAAAGAACAAACACCGTTTTACTTGAACGATTTTAAGCAAACTCCGATTTTTTACTCTCTGCAGTCTTTGGGTTCATCAACTCTCAAATATGTCCCAAAGGAAATAAGGAGCACTATTCATTGGAATGAAGTGTGGAAATTTTTCTTCCAATATAAAAAATCGCAGAAAAATCGTCCACCACACCATGTATCGAACTTCAGATTATTCATAGGATCCCAGGAGAAAAATTAAAACTCTGATACGTACACCCTGCAGGGCAATCGCGAATTCAACGCCATCATTTATTTTGAAACTGAGGACGTCTCCTGAGTTTCATTATACTATGTGTTCGAAAAAGAAGATAGCATGTACAAAATTTGAGTATTTGTTAGAGTTCTGGTGAAATATACCTATCACCGATTCTCTGGTGGCTTCCATTTAATCGAATATTCTTTCTGAATTTATACACGCTATAAGTTATTGGGTATTTGGCAACTACCCTTCACTTTTCCGTTCTTTTTGTAATTTGAAGTTTTCTTTCTTTCTATTTTTGTTGAATTTTGTCAATTGAATGTCGTGCATTTTTTAAAAGGAATTATCTGCAGAACCAAAATACAATGAAGCCATTTCCTGCTCACGAATGTATATCACGTGCTCTCGCCATTTAAATTTGGGATTACTTGACATCTAGTATTTGTTTAATGCAATATTTTTTAATGTTGTAGGCACAATTCTATGTTTATTCAAAATATTTATTTTACTTTATATTTTGCTAAAGTAATTCAAGCTTATAGATTAGCTCTTTCCAGCCGACTCTTGCATGATTAAAATTTTAAATTCCATATAAAAATGGTTTTTTAAGTAAAAGTAAGTTCTTTAAGTAAGTTTCACGTATAAGATGGATTTATTTACCCAGTAAAGAATGAAATCTTACCTCCGATGCATGTATGCCCATTAAGAAATATTACGGTTAAGAATATTTTTATTTTATTTTAACGTTTTTGTTTTTTCTTAAATTTTGTATAATTAATTTAATATCGCTTCCTATTGCAACAGCACTAGTAGAATTATTTTACTCCAGTGGTAATATAAATAATTTATTAAATAATGTATTAGATTATTTTATTACTTATTAGCAAATTCATTAATTTATACACTCATGTATTGGTACAAATTTTATGCTTTAATGATATCGTATGATATACAATTAAATCCTGACTTTCAAATTTTCATATTCTATATTTTAATAGTTCCAGATTGCTAAAAAGAAACTTAAAATTATTTTCAGGCAGTAAACATCAGCCTTTTTTGAATAAAGCATCCAAAACCCTATCAATTGCGCATTTTTTCTACTCAAATGGTAGACACTGTTTCATAGCAGAATGTCTGAGCTTCCATGTCCATCGCGTGTATAATTTGTATGCAATCCTATTTGCAATTACATGTCAGACGAAATCTGCAACTTTATCCTATGATTATATTATCACATGATTTGACTTGATTAGCAATGCACTTTTGATCGTAATATGGTTTTAATTTCTCTATTCGTACACTGTTTAAGGCGTTGTAATAACAAAAATTCATAATTCAGTCGTTTAGTTAATATCTACATTGATAGACATGATTTTAAATTTAAATCAAAAAAAGTTCTAAAGAAAAAATGTTTTAAACATTTTTCTTTTAAACAACTAACGCTGTATTAATTTTAATGGTATAAACGAAGAACCGATAGGAGATGTGTTTTGGAAATCTTAATTGCTGCCTCCTTCTTTCCGTCAAAAGGGATTCAATGCAATATTGAAATAAAACATTAAAAATAAATAATAATAAAATTATAAAACTATATATAAAAATTATAAAATTAAATAACGATATCATTCGAAAAAGATTTAAACATATTTTGTAAAGATAACGAAACTAATTTTTCATCATCCAAGATATCAGGTCAAATTCATGCACAATAAACATATCTTTAACCTCTAGTTTGAATTAATTTAAGAATAGTTCTTAAATTGTTAAATTTGTTATAGTATCAGTCAGATAAAATGTCAGACGGAAACTTTATATTAATTTTTAGCATTTAACTTATTTATATAAATATATAAAATATCTTTAAATTAATTTTTTTTTCAAGATAACTAATATCATTTAGCAGAGAATTCTTTATTTACAATTTGATTTCTACCTATAATAATATAAATTAATTCAACTTTAAAGAACATGTCTTGTAGATATTCAATAAATTCATCATTGAATAGTAGAATATTACTTCTTTTAAAAGAAATTCTTAATCTACAGCTCTCCAAGTCCGACATAAAGAATCTGGAACAGCTTCGAGAATTTATGTGTATCGTAAGTGCTCTTCCGAACATTGCGATGGGTGTCAGTCATTTATCATAATGCCACCTGACATCTATAAAGATATCATTTTGGTTTCAGATTCTGAATATCATTCTTATTGTTTCAAGAAGGAAGGATGGCAGATTTATTTTTTTCGATTTCAGTTTCTACTCACAAAAAATAAAAAGCAATCGAAATCATCTGAATTCAATGGATAATGGCTCGAACAGTTCAAGTTAGCTAGTGAGGTAAATGTTAAATAAATAATATTTCCTCCGATACAATCATGTATATTATATACATACACATCTGTCATTCACAGAATCAGTACTTATGGATACAAAATGTAGCACTAAATGCGTCAATGATCATGTTCTAATATAATGATCTTATTTTAATCTACTTCTATTAAAAATTTTAATAAGACATTTTTAATTTTACATGAAATAAGGGGCGATATATGTAATTCAAATCCATCCGTCTTTTAGAGAAGGGGTCCTTTCGTTATCCTTTATAATTTCTTAATGGATTTAGCAAATATTGCTGGTTATGTAAATAGAACAATTAGCATTTAATTGATTTTGCTATTACTATTATTTGAACCATGTAACTAATTATTTCAATAAACGATTTCAATTTAATTCTACATTTATGTATGCAAATATTTCAATTTATTTATGTTTTTAAAATAATTATTTTCTAATTATTCACTTCTGAGTTGCAATCATTTTCGTTTCCTACACTCTTCAATCTGTACGATTGTAAAATAAAAGTTAACTAAATAAAGGAAAAAAATCCTTTTGCAGCTATATAAGCTCTGAATGCACTTCTAAACGACCTCTTTTTCACTGCTTTCAATATTCGGAGTGTTACCTTGGAAGTTTACAAGTACTTCATAGTCTCGGGGAAGATGGAAGACAGCTTCTTATCACTGAATTTCAACAGAATACAGTTGAAATGACGAAAAACTGCAAAATATTGTTTCAAAACGCATTTTACTGCATGTTCTCGGTTACTCCAAATTGAGGGCATTCAATCAGTTATTTCAGCAAAAATATTTTCTATATCATGGTGGGTTTCAGACAGATTATTTTTAAATGCTAGTTGTAATATGACTTAAAAATAAACATTAATGGTGGATGGAAAATTAACGCCTTATTTGGTTTTAAATTACTTTATCTGATATAATAAACCATTCCAAAACATATAAAAATACACATTAAAACTTTTTTGCAATTACCTCGCGATGAAAATTGTCAAAAATTTGAGAACGCTATCCTATTTTTCAGGAAACCCCAACCCTTAAAAGACGGAAATTAATTTTTCTCATAATAATTAGATCCTGCTTATTACACTTATTATGCACATAACGGTGTAGAGAATGAATAGTAGCATTTATGAAAGTCTTGGTCATATTTGCTACGTTGAAAAACAACATACAGGCGCCTTATGATAACACTACAATAGACAAAAGAATTGTTTTAATTCTTCTGAATCTGAAAGTCAAAAGAGAAGAAAGGTTAAGCAGAGCACGTGATATTCAGCTTGATAAGGTCTCTCCAGAGCTCACTATTGACACATTATCCATTTGTTCATTATCCCAAAATATTCCACTTGATGCGATATTATAAATATACCTTAAATTCCTTTCTTGTATTATCTCATGCTTGAAACCATTTGTATCGTGATTACATCTTCTGAAAATCGAGTGGAATGGTCATTTTGATTTTTAGGGTATTTTTCATGCCAAGAGAGTCATTCAAACAAGAATATTAATTGATACAAATTTAATCCCTTACCTGCAACCTCTAATGTGCATGGACGAACCATATTTTCCAAAAATTTGACTAAAATTATGCCGTTTAACAAACATTAGATTGAAAATTAACGTGGGTTTCATAAACATCTCAAATATCCCACTTACTCGTAGTTGAATTAAAGCAACATCTGCCTATAACCAAAAGGCCTCATGTAGTAAAGAAAACTGCACGGGATAGTTGCATCCATGTAAAAAAAAATATCAAAATATACAAGATCTACGTAAAGTTTTATTATTCCTTAACAAAATGCATCTGTTTTGATTAAAAAAATGGGTATATTGAACTTATAAGAATTTAAATGCCTATAAAGAAAAAAAAACTATTTTAGTTTAGGGCATTGTCAATTAAAGAAGAAGAGCCACAGAAGAGGGAAATAGTTAGTTGTGAGGCTGGATTCTGTTAGTTAGAGAAAAATGATACTTTAAATTTAGAATTTTTGTTGAAGATTACAAGAAATTTAATTCTAAATATGTATCGCAAATAAATTATGTTAAATAGAGATTAAATTCGTCAGTCATATCATTTAATAATAAAAAAATCTTTAGATGAACATATCATATGTGTTTATCTATATCTATCTATACTTATAATAAAGCTCAATGTGTGTGTGTGTGTGTGTGTGTGTGTGAGTTGGCGTTCTACAGGCCAGATCGTTTGACTTACAGCTAACAAATATGGTACGTGTATAACTTGGAGGTCGGGAATGTGTACCTGGGGATTATTTTTCAAATTTTTAGTTAGAATTTTATTTATTTAAAAATCAAGCGAAATTTTGGCGTGTTTCTGCTATAACTTCAGAAAATATTACCGCACAAAAAAGATTTTTACATCAACTTAAAGATCAAATATTTATCTTTTAAATGATACCAATGTTTTAACCTTAAAATTAAATTTCTATTTTTAATGAATTTTTAAATAAATATTTTAACTATATTTTTCAACAATTTTTTTCGTACCAAATAAAAATAAAATTTAAGCTGCACGAGCACGTTTCGCATTCATGGGAAAAAATTAGCTTTTTTCAAAGTGTTGCCATCACATTGATTAAAGCTCCAATTTAAAAAAATTAAATCTTTTTGGAAATGAAATCTGCAAAAATATAATTTTCGGCACGTGTCTGTAGGAAATGAAACAAGTAAGAAATATTATTTTTCTAAAAAATAAATTCAAGAAAAATTATTTTATGATCTTTTACACTCTCTATATTATTAATCCATTAAATCAGTTTTATTTTAAGGCAGGTTTTGTTTAATATGAACAGGATATCCATTCAAATCAGGGTCACACAGCTAGTTTGTAAACCTTTAGTAAGACAAAGATCTGCTAAAATGGTCTAAATGGGAAATGATTATATTTTATGTAACTTGATTCAATAAATTCTCTAATAAATAATGCATTTTGGATTTTACATAAAGCTTCTGCTGTGGAAATCACAGTTAACAAAATGTTCTTGAAACACTAATATTTTAAATAAAAAGAGTTAATTTCCAATCAACTAAATCAATCACTTAAACTGACTGATTTATGAAAATTTGAATATCACTATTCAATAAAAAAAGGATAATTTTAGATTTCCCATCGATCGTTTCAAAGAAAATACGCCAAACAGCGCGCAGGTTTCTCAAGATTAAATGGCCTAAGATTATGAAAATGTTGAGGTTTTCTAAATTTTTAACATTCAAAACTTCATAAATAAGTCTTAATTGATCGTGGAAAATAGAAAAATTCATTCATTTATTTAAAATTTGGTGTGTCCAGAACATATCTCAGAATATGTTACCTGTTTGCAATACTCATATTCAATAATAATAACAATAAATAAATAACAATAAAGATTATAAATAAAATAAAACGCTTAGTTTTATTAAAAAATATCTTTATATTAATTGCAATTTCATCATTTCCACTTTAAATTAAAGTTGAAGTTTTACCGGAAATGACAACAAATTAGCAAAATATATGAATGAATCATGAATTAATCAAAAAATTTATTGGATAATGTTCATGTAATTAATGTAATATAATTTTTAGCAAAAGTAGTTAAGAAAGGGGAAAAAATAGTTTTTCAACTTAGATAACGTTGTCTGAACGCAATAATTGAAGTTATGTAAAACCAATGTTATCGACAATCGAGGTCAGTAAAGTTGGTGAATGAAAAAACAAAATCAGTCAAATTGTCAATCTAGTAGAAGCTGTGAAGCTTAAAAAAATCAAGAATGAGAAGCAGAAAGACTTAAAAATTCTTTGATTTCTTTCATGCTTAAAGGCATAATTACTTTATACATTTTCTCACTGAACGTTTATTTGTTGGATGAATAAAATATTTACATTTTCTTTCAAATGTAACCAATTATAATAACGCTCAACAGAAACTAGAAGAGAAAGAATTTTTAATAGAAATTTGATTTTATACGGGTTTTGATTCTTGCATTGAACTTCTAAACACGAAATATCATAAAATGCCTCGTTCTTAAAATGGACATCCTTGGGATTGAATTTGAAGTATTCAATCAGTGAAGTAATAATTTTTTGATTAAAATAAATTTAAGAATTGAGTAAATTTTATACTATTGGTTTATAAAGAACAAAAAACAGCTTTTTTCGAAATGTGTCTTGAGAAATAATTAATGCATATAAAACATATTTTAGGTATAAGAATTTTAATTACATTCTTTATTCATTCGTGAGGTAAATATATAAAGAGTGTTTTATTAGTAAGTAAGAAATTTTTGACACTTAAAGAAAATGATACTAAGTACTTACATTTCAAAAAAAAAAAAAAAAACTGAATGCCGAAAAGTTGAAATATAATAAAATTAAGTGATTTGCAATTTGAGTTTGCATCCTATTTAATGTACCCTAATTATATGTTACAATTTCAATTTACTTTCTTTGAAAAATAATTCCTTTGTTTAAGAACCTCATAATGGAGATATTCCGTTCCATATACAATTGGATTAAAATCAAAGGACTTTAAAGCCGGAATTTTGACTTTTCACGTTATTTTGAAGTGAATGTTATCATTAGCATGATGATAATACCCTTTTAGCAAAAGGTCACCTAATCATTAAAAATATCTAATGATATTGGAAAACAAGTTTTGAACAATGTAATATCACAAAGGTCTGTAAACACGCTCTTAAGCATTAATACCATCATTAACAAATTATCTCCTTTGTAATGGTTTCAAATGACGAAATTTTCCACTTAGCATAAATTTCACCTCAGTGACCTCTGCTATAAAAGGGGAATGTGGATACTAAGTGAAATACACATCAAAGGATAATACAGTAAAGGGAAATGCTTTCTTAAGATGAAAGAATCTACATAATAAACAAAATTAATGCATTTCTAAAATAAAACCAAAATGTGATGCCTATTTATTTTCCTATATGTTATTCCAGTAGAACATGATTTCACGTTTTAAAAAATAAATTTTGTCCACACAGATTTCGGTTAGTTAAAATGTGAACATATTCTAACGTAGGAACGATAAAAAAATGTTGAAATCGGATTTTGGTTAGAGATGGGTAGAATATAGATTTAAAATCGTTTCGTCTTTGATGTACAAAGCAGGAATTCTGATATGCAATATGCACTTTTGGAAGAATAAAAGTAACTGCATCATGAGCGATCTTAATTGTTGCAGAAAAAATTCTTATTTTTGCTGTTTACGAAGAATTTACCTAGAAGTCGCCATATATGGTACTGAACTAATGTAAGAATTAACCGTTTGCACTCGGATGGTGCCACCCACTCACCATTCAAAATGGAGCTTAATTAAACTTAAAATAATTACATATATTTATTTTTCCGAGCAATAAACAAATCCTATTATTAGATGAATAATTATGCATCGAGTTACTTTTCCGAGTGCAAAGGGCTAAAAACTTGAATGGTCGTTTTACCTTTGGTAGGTGTCAAATTTATAAATTTTATACTCTTCTTATAACGATCTCCTTGACTGACTTTTTATAAATTGCTCCTAAATAATCATTTTTCAAAACTTTCATGCGAATCCACTAGTTTTTGTGCATAATAACAAAAATTCTTTCAATCATGTATTTTTTTTGGCATCAATACATACATATAAGCTCCAAGACATGATCAGAAGCATCATAAGAGCTTGACATCGTATGTTCCTAATAAATATGTATCCAATATTAATGGTTGTTGGGACTATGAAGATACGGAAATCTTAATTTTAAACAGTAAGAAAAATGTATATAATATACATGAATTCACCCTCTTCAAACTCTCTTCTATCATCTTATCATTTTGTGTTTACTATTAAAAACCGAAAGAATCAAAGTAATCTATTTTATCAAAGAAGAGAAATATTCTTGTACATCACAAAAAGCAATATATATATATTGAACGGGAGCTGCTCTTACGTAACAGATATTTCGAATTCATAACGCATTGTGAAAATTTTTATGGAAGGCAAGCCAATTAAGTTTGCATCAACTAACACCACCTGTTTGAACGGCTCTCTTAGTCAGAAGAACCTCCGTAAAAATCGAGATGACCTGTTCACTCGATTCATAGTAGAGAGAGTCGAGACGTGAATATCAAAGACTTGAGTTAATGCGTCGCCCTCAGATCACCGGAAATAAGGAAAAAAAAATACTTTGGCACCTTAAATAAGGAATTTCTTACACTAAGCAGTTCAGCTTATTCCTTCAACTTTGAAATAATCTTTAGTAGACTATAAGCAGTAAATTAGAAAATTTAAAATAAAAACTATCGCTTAATTCGCAAAAGAATAAGGAAATATGTTAAGGAAGGTCATTTTTTATTATTATTTACGGTTTTATTTAATATCTAGGGGGAAAAAATGTGTTTTTTTTTTTAAATTCTGCAATTTTTCAGAAGTTTGTTAAAGGAAAAAAATAAGTTAGTGTCTGTGTACAATAATTATGTGCATTAGTTATTTTTGCTTTTGTAATAGATGAAAAAGGTGATATTCTTTATTTTTCTTTGGCGCATAATTCCTTACCACTTTTCGAGGCTCGTTTTCTTTAAATACATTAAATGTATTTAATTTTAACTTATGCATGAAAAATATTAGTGTGAATTTTAAAATGTACTTTGTGACAGTCGAAAAGAATCAAACATAGCACTATATATATAAACTCTATTATTGCAAAAAAATCTGAAAAAAAAACGGTTTAAAGCATGATTTTAATGCTCCTATATACATAAGAATTATTAAAAACGAGAATAAATCTTTTAACTCTTAACCAATTAGTTTGAGAAATAAAATTTAAAAAATATTAATAATTAAAAGTTTTAAAATAAGTAAATAATTTTATTAATAATTAACATTTTTAAAACAATTAAATAATTTCATTAATGATTTCATCTACCTTTTTAATTAAAAGCCCAGAAACTTAAATTTCGTTCCTTTGCTATGAATAATTATGTTTTTTCGAATGCTAGATTAATACGCTAAATTTCAGAAACAATCATTACAAATTTTCTTTTATAAAATTTACTAACAAAAAAACCATTAAATTATGTAAAACGAACTTTAAAAAATAAATAAGATAACTCCTATAAATATGTATTAACTCCTATTTATATTTCATTTTCGATTGTTGTTGGATAATGAAAATTATTCGCATGATAGCAACAAAAGACAATTATTTGTTCAATAGCAATAACCTCTTTCCTCATTTTAAGCGCAAAATTCTATGCAAGTCTTTATTAATAAATAAAAACAGAATTTTGGAGATTAATTCGGTATAGTTTTGAGTATATTACTTAGATAGAATAAAATGTTCAAACATTGAAATGATATTTATTTCAAGGACTTTGAAATTGATGGGCATAACGTATTTGAATGAAATATCTATCAAATAATGATTTTTTTTTGTAAATTAATGCAAATTTGTCTTTTTAAAATTTTCTCCTGCAAATAATAAAAACTATATTGAGGAAATACATTTCATTCATATCATTATTTTATTCAATATAGTTGCGTACTGCCTTATTTTAATTGTAGAATTCTATGCAAGCCTTCTTTTATGGATGCACCGAATTTGGTAGGCCAAGTCGATATATCGTACCAAACAACATGGATAGAATAAAGTTCTCTAATATTACAATATGCCTAGTTCTCGAAATTGGTAGAGAGAGCGAATCGAATTCGGTTTTTTGTCTCAATACTCAACTTGTTCTTTTGTTCTGTTTGAAATATGCATCTTCGGTTGATTTCGAGTCATTGATCCAAAGAATCGAAGAAAGGAATTGATTGCACTCAGTTCAGATTGAGTTAAAGTCTGCAAGAATTGCAGATTTCAGATTGGAAAGGAGAGCAAAATGTGGATTGTTTTGGTAAAGGAATTTTTATTGTACCTCTTTCTTTTTTCTTCGGCAATTGAACACGAATAAAAGAGGTTTTTCTCTATGTATGATTAGAATCGTCCTTGTACGGCTTAAAAATTATTATTTCATGCAAACGAAATTCTTCGCTGAGAAAGAACTTAAGGTTATATAAAGCTATTATAACGAATGGAAAAAAAGGAAATCTACATAGGAAAAATAGGAGTTTTATCTTAAAAAATTACAGCAATTTTCTGCATGTAAATATTATGATGGATAGGCACGTAATATTCACGAAATGGACGATTTTTTACATTTTTTATTTCAATATTCATAATTTCTATTTTCTATTTTATATTTTTTATCCTAGCTTTTATCTGCTCAATAGTAGAACAGTAGAAATATATCCTAATCAAATAAAATTAATTTCAACACATTAAAATTATTATTATATTCTTCATTTGTCATAAAATTTACATAGATTGAATCTGTCGTTTTCAAAAGAACATAATTTTTCGTACCTGCGTTTGTACGATTGACTTACACCTGATTTTAGATATTGTTAAATTACTAATTGAAAACACATGAAAACCGGATAAAAGAGGTGTATTAAAATGAAATAGAAATAGTGGTAGAGTAGCACTAATTTAACATTTATTTTAATGAAAAATTTTTTAAAAATAATGTCAACAGAAAGAAATATTGTGTAGAAATTCAATTAATATCACTGAAATAGTAAAATTTTGAAATTTAAAATATTTAAAAAATACTTTGTGATAATTTCCACTGAAGTTATTGAGGGAAATAGGACAAATGTTGGTTAATTTGTAATTAATTGAATAATTAATTAATTTTTGCGTCTTGAAAATTGGGCAGCATTTTTTTTTTTTTTTACTTGCCTTCAGTAATAAATGCGCATATTTTGCTTGAATACGACCTACTCGTTTAGAGAAACACGTTGAACATATATAATGCATACTTATATATGTACAGGGCCACACCGACTTTTATTAGTATTAAGATAAATAATTCATAAAACAAAAACCAGTTAGATATAAAGCAGTACATTTAATAAGGCAAAAATAAATTCTATCCAATTCCATCTAATTAGGAAAAGTAATAAAAAGAATTAAATGCTATACGTTAAATTAATATAGAATTAGGCTTCTTCCTACACATACTTAAACAAGAAAAATGTATTCTTATCGTTCAATTAAAAGACTTCTGTTAACGCTAAGAAATTTTCCAATTTTTTTAAAAAGGAATAAATTCATTAAAAAATTTATTTCAAGTATATAATACATAAATTTAATTTCCTCAGAGAAAACACACACACACACACAATTATATATTACTAGCCGCCTTTGGCGACCAGCCGGTTCGCCAATCTTAATGTTCGTTTAAATTTTAATAATTAAATATTTTGCGCAATTCCAACTTTAATAGATTCTTCATCAAAATATTTTAAAACTTCAAATTTTGAGAGTCATATAATTCACTCATAATATTATAAAGGACTTCAGTCATAACGTAATATGTATCTCTCTAATTTTCTATTACCTCTCGTAGAATTTATGCTTTAAATTAAAGTGTAAATGATTAATCTGCAATTAATATAATAATATTTTCTACTGAAACAAAAGCATTTTTTTAATAATATGATTACTGATAACAGAGTAACTAAGCGTTTAAACTTTATGGGCACTAAAGAATATCTTTCTTAATTTATGTAATATCTCAAGAATTTGTCAACAAAATTTTCTCAGATTCATCATGAACAGATCGATTCATTAACAATGTTTAATTTTAAATGCATCAAACACTAAGAAAATAAAATGAATCGTTTCAAATAATCGGTCGAAAACAGGTTTAAAAAACTACTTAAAAAACGATGTACTTAAAACTATAACCATATATATATATATATATATATATATATATATATATATATATATATAACATAAATACAATTTAATTACAAAAGCATGCAACTAACCTAAAAATAATTTAAATCATCCGTTGATAATGGTTGTCATGTCAACAATCAGAGCACAATGCGCATGCGTGAATTTTCAACGCTAGTTACGGTAACGCAAATGCGTGAATTTTTCTACGCCAGTTGGGGTAACGCTATGCAGATTAGACATTTTTAATTTCTTTTATTCTGTGTTAATTTAATTCAAAAGTACTTCAGAATGAATCTGAAAAATGGATTAATTAACAGCATTTAATTTTAAATGCATAAAACATTAAGAAAATAAACAAAATCGTTTGAAATAATCGGCCGAAAAATGTTAACCCTAGCCTCATTACTGTTGGGAGAAAAAAAATTGAAGCCTTACTTATTTGGCGGTGGGGAAAATGGAAGTTTTTTGGCGGGAAAGTTAGTTTTTAATTAATAATTAAAATTATAATTAAAAATTCAAAAAAAGGGCCCCAAGTACACATTTCCGACCTCTAAGGCATACATGTACCAAATTTGGTAGCTGTAGGTCAAATGACCTGGCCTATAGAGCGCCAACACACACACACACACATTGAGCTTTATTTTTAAGTATAGATAAATCAAATGAAAGTACAAAAAGTAAAGTATTGCTTTAATGTTACATATATTTCATTTTATTTTCTGGTTTTTGTCTTTTGGCTCCCTCCTCCTTTTTCAATTTTTTTGGTTTTACTTATGTTGTATTTATCATCAGTACATATACACGATACATTTTTCAATAGCCTTTGTCTTTAAGCAAATAATATAGAATCACTCATTTTAGGTTTTTAGAAATTAGCGTGGAAGTTAAAATTGTAAAGGCAGTGATTAGAATGGCTTATTAATTCTGAATAAAGTAAGATGATAAATAATAAGAAAAAATAATTAGTGTATTTTCAAAAACAAATTATTTGTATGCCAGAATTCAAATATTCTGATCTTGACGTATCCTAAAATTCTATATTATGCAATAATAATTGTGAGAAAGTTTGAAATTAATTTGTCACATGGAAACCATAATTACAGAGAAATACATCCACGTAGATTAATTCCGCTTAGAGGGAATCGCATAGCTATTTACTCTTTCTCTTTTCTTCTCCACCAAAAAGAGCACAAATTCTCCTAAATCAGATTAATATCTTTTTGCTGTAATATTACTTTGAACAATCAAACAGAAAACTTGATTACAAATGAAAAAAATCGATAATATTCTTTTTGTTTCTCGGTTGAATGAAACTCTTTTAGTATTTAGAGGCAATTACAGCAAATCTGTTGGGGGTTTTTGGAATAAAAGGTTCATTTCTCACAAACAGCATTAAAAACAGATGCACATAAATGTAAGTATAATGGTTATATTTTTTCACCAACAATTGCTTGTATGTAAGGAAAATTAAATATCTTGAATTAAAGAAGTTTTATTATGGAATTAATATATTCTCAATGCAATTTTTTTTATTTGGAATTAACATACGAATAGAAATAAATTCAGGCGACGCGTGGCAATATACAGAATTAATTAACTATTTTATTAGGATTAAAAGATAATCAAAAACGTAAAAAATAGTTGTATAAATTATGTTTTAATCATAACAATATATATGGAATATAGTAAATTAAAGAAAGTAATTAAGTAAGTATAATATATCACAGTTAGTGAAAAATATGTAGTTCTGTTCAGTTATAAAGTTCTGTTATAGTATTTATGGTTATTATTTTTATTATATGCATTTCCTAGGAAAAATTTAAAGAGGTCAATTATATTTTGTCTGTGTAAAAGCAACAAAAATATTAACAATTTTTAATTTTTATAATAAATTAATCCAAATTTTAATATTTTTTTTCAAAGCTGGAGATGACAGAATGCTATCTTACAGACAAAAGAGGTTTTAAGTAAAATATTGTAACTAAGCATTTATAGACATCCACTTAAGAACAATCATATTAATTAGATTTTTATTTCGCTTTAAAAGTAAATATAATTTTAGAAAATTCCAAACAATGAATTTAGAGAGAGGTTAAGAATAATTAAACAGGCATATATCGTTTAAATTATTATTATTTTTGAATATGGATGATTCATATCCAGTTTTTTTAATACCATCTCTTTTTATTTTTAACACGCAAAAACAAATTAATTACTTCTAATATTTTTTATTTCATATTAACTGTAAGAAAAAAAATGTTATTCTGAAATGTTTCTAAGAGGTATTTGTTATAAATAAATGCTTTAAAAAAATGAATGCAGTATATAATTTGCTAAAAAAAAATGTGCTCTCATGTTTAGTTTTTAAAGAGTGGGGTTTTTAATAATATGCTCACATTTCAATTTTAATTAATCGAATCTTTGTCGCTTCAAACAAAAATTATAATTGAAATTTGTCAGTCGATAAAAATAATATATGTTGATATGTCTATTCTGAAAAATGCCAGTTTATTGCGAAACAATGAAATATATACCTTATTTTTTTCCATTTAAATACCTTCTTTGTTTCTCATGTCGAATGTATTTACTTTTTCTTCGTAATATTATACAACTTTGATATGCCTGCAGAAATAATAGTATGCTTATTCTTTCAGACCGAGAAATTTCAAATTCCTACAATCAGTTAAATTTAGGGTTTTCGCTGAAAAATATAATTTAAGTTTGTAAGGATTTTGAAATACTGTCTACACAAAACCAGACAGAGGTTGAAATATAATCTACTCAAAACCAGAGTGTGGTAATAACATAACAAAAAATATTAATTTTTCTGACATAGAAATTTAATATTTTTCAAATCTGTTTTCTATGAAAAATTATTCGTCCCAAGTTACGAGAAATTAAAAAGGCTTGCTGATTTTAAAACTAAAACATTTTCATTTTAACACTTGTGAAGCAGTTAAAAACACTTTTAGAGGGATCTTCTCAAAACAATTAAAATTTTGATCACAGACTAAATTTAAGCTAAAGAGTAATAAAATTTGCCAATTCATAGAAGAATTATTTCTAAAATACGAGACTGCAATAACAAGCAACTCATTTATTTTTCAAATAAAAAAGTTTACCAAAATTATTTGCTATGAAAAAACAATTAGAGAGTTAAATAAAATAGAGAAAGATCTCAAATAAAATTATTATTGAGTTGATATATGCAAAATTTTGCACAATTAGCAAAATGAAACATAATGTAAAACAAAATTAAATTATTCTTAACATTATCATTTCTTGGGAATCATTTTTGCAAGAAGTCTTGGAAAGTATGTTTCTACAAGAGTTTTGGAAATAGGCAGTTCATTTCTTTTTAATATATATAGCTTATTAATAAAGTATATTTATAATGAGAAAATATTTCTATCCAAATTTTTCTACCTGCAACAAAGGATATACATATTTTATTATAAAACAAAATAATTTTTATGTCCATATGCGATAAAAATCAGTGATGATCTAGTACAGTGAAATCAATGATGGTGCAGGAAAAGAAAAGAAAGAAAACTGTAATTAAAATCGATATTAATTTGTAACATTCCATATTTCTTCAGTAATGATGCAAGAATACATTTCGTTACTTTTTGATACAAAATTGTTTTTATCAAACTTATTTGGAATGAAAAAAATCTTTGATGCAAAAATCCTTTTAAAGAGTCTTTAAAAAGTTCTTCTCAAAACAGAAACAGTTTTGTGCTGATACATTTAAAATCTGAAATGAAGAAACAATAATACGGAACAAACAGCAAAGTACGACTCAAGAATTCAGGGCAATGTGAAGTTTTCTCTCTTCTACATTTAGTATTCTTATTTAAGTGCTTCGAAACGGAGAGAAGTGCATATCTTCTCCCAAGTCGAAACTATTTTTTAGTGTTATTACCACACCTTTTGAGAAATTATTTCCCTAACAACACTAGATGCAATTATCTCACCTCGCTGAATCTCTATGTTTTGTTTCAACCCAACACATAATTCTGTGATACAACTTTTAGTATTGTGACAGAATTCTAAGATGAGAAGAAAGTTGAGTAAAGAGATAAGCATAGTAACATTTTAATGTTATGGACAAAGTATTTGTGAGTTATGAGTATTTAATACGTTAAAATAGTATTATATTAAATATATTTTATAATTTTATGGAGCTTAAAAAAAAGTGTGCAGTAATAAAACCGGCAATAAAATTAACAATTATAATGTGCAACTGAGAATATGGAAAAATTGCATTCATAAATTAATTGAAAAAATATTTATGTTTGAAAGCTAATTTGATTCATACTTGTTACTATAAAAGAATGTTAGAGTATTAGTACCCACGCGAATAAATATCAACTTCAGTCAGAAAGATGAAATTATTGGATCTTGGGCTTTTACATCACTCAATATATTTAGAAACAAATTAAATGCTAAATAAGTACTTCAAAAACACTAATTGAAATAACTTACCAAATAACCACTTATTCACTTAATATACAAAATAAAATATTTTAGTCTTTATTAAAAAAAACTAATTTAAGCTTTCTGCATTGTTTTTTTAAAATATCTTTATCTGTAGACTCCCTTATATAAACAATACGTAAGTCATATCATGAAAAGTCAATTCCCTACAAGATACAATAACATGTTACGAGATGACTTTGTAATATTTTACATCGCTAATGACTTTCGGCTTACTCAAAAGCGCTGCCTAATTGAAAGTACTAAATACCATAATTACCAGATTACGTTCTTCAAAGTAAACAAATAAAAACCTTTCAAGAGTTAATGTGTTACTTATTGTTATACCTATAATGTAACTATTTTAATTAGTATCATAAAAAGAGAATATTAAAGTCCTGTTTGCTTAAATACGCTTCTTTATCAATATATACTTTTATTTACCATCAGAATTTATTTTAATGCATTCATCTTCATCTACGTGTACTTCTTATTAATATCAACACTAAAGATAAAGACTCATTAGTTTGCTTTTAAATGCGGATCACTTTTTACATAGACACATAGAAGATTCTAAATGCCATTTAATGAGTTCTCTTACCATAATATTTGAAAAATGCATCTCTATTTATGTTTCTAAAATTAAACATATTAACTACTATGATTGAACTTCGTTTAGCCATATAAATAATCCTTTAAATGTTTTATTAGAGTATGTTTAATGTTTATTTCCTTTAAGCGCATTCCTCTGTTATCGAAAGCATATCCTGTCAATATCAGCATTTATTTAAAAGCATCTATAGTTAACGCATATATTTTTTTTCAGCATCCACAATTATTTAAATCCATCCGATGCATATAAATATTTTTTTATCTGCATTAACTTGTTGATATAAAGAAAAAATATCAATATTTTGTTAGTATTTTTACATCTGATATCCTTCCTATTTGTTTGTTCCTTTTAATCTAAACAGTACCATACCTTTTAGTCTATTGAAGAGAGTAGTTATTTTATTTGCTGGTGATTTCGGACAGTTGTTTGTATGTACTAACAGATGTTGGATACCCACCCATTTGAGAAAATCTCATCCCCCTCGATTTTCATCCATAAAAAACGAGCCTCTTCCCTTTAAGATCAATATTCGCCTCAGCTGCGACCCGAGGCCAATTGTCATGGAAATTTTTTAAGCCGCTGAAATCAACTATTCACCGCAAAGGTCTCCTACATACACAAACTTATTCTCAAATATATCCTCTGTTATGTTGGTTAAAAAATGTACTGTCAGAATACTGATATGTAGGGAAAATATTACACAGTTCTCTCTCTCTCTCTCGTAGGGTGAACGTACACATATTCTGCGGTTCAGTTCTAGTTCGATTTATATTGGGGTTCTTTTCCCCTCAAAACATTCTTTACAAATCCTACTCACAAGCATAAAATTGCGATCACAGCAATACAATTGAAATTCTTTAACTTTGAGGTATAAAAATAAACTGGACCATCAGCAATTTTATTAAAAATTAATAGCCAACTTTTGAATTTGATTTCGCAGGTTCAAATATTTTTTTTTCTTTTCACATCTTTTCCCTCACGTCTAATATTTTGAAAAACGAAAATTATTATTCTAGAAACATTCTACTTTATATTTATTTTATTCAAAGCATAAAGTTGGAAGTAACATCGAACAGCATAAAAGATTCTTTTCTTTTAAAACCAAAACAAAACTGACATAAGATATTGTAGCTCAATTAAAGTAATAGAATTATCTATAAAAAATTTCGATTAGTTTGTATATGCACGAAAGAGAATTTTTTGTATAAAACTTGTTTGGTGTTGGCAATTTTCTCTATTGCCAATTAAAGTCTGTTTTAGTAAATATGAGCATTTAATCATGCTATTGTGTATCTTGAACATTCTAGTAAATTGGGATTACGTAATAAAACGACAAAATTTTCATTTTGTTACGTAATGTTCTATTATCTAAATACTGTCACTCTGAAATCATTCTCATTTCATTAAAAAAATATACTGTAATAATTGTGTTGATTGAAATTTCACAACTGGAACTAAAATAACATTCGGAGCACAAAGGAAGTCCCACAAAGAAGTAATATTAAACTAGAATATTATTATTTCCTGTCGTTATATGTTGGCCAACGTAATTATTCAGCAAAAAATCTATAGATAAAGAGCCAAATTCTCAGTGAAAATGAATTTTTTTAAATTAGTCCTTTTTTGTGGGGGGGGGGGGTAGGATTTTTATTTTATGCGTGATGGGATGGGAATTTCATTGATTAATCTAACGACAAATGTGTATCATTACAAATAAAAATTCAACACCGTGAAGATTTAAGAATATGAAATTTTGAAACATCATCCAAAACCTTTCATTTTCATGATATAATATCCATCCGTATAATTTTTATCAATGTTTAAATAGGACGGAATTATATAAAGTATATGTAATCATACAGTAATTTTGTTTCAAAAAGAAAGTAACGCTATTTATGGTTTCAAAAGTTGATTTATAAATAATAATTCTTTCTTCAATAATTTTCAGACCACTAATTCAGCAGGTCCTATACAAATCAATAGAGGCTATATAGGTTACCAAAAGATTAAAAAAAAGAATTCATTTTCTACGTTATTTCTACGTAAAAAGAATTCCTTTTCTACATTCAATTCATTTCTAAGTGCAGATACATATATACCAACAATGTAAAACATATATAGCAAATTAATTTATTCACTCAGCGTTTCGCTATTATTACCCTTTAAAAAAATAAATGAACAAAAACACTTTAAATTTTAATGGCGTTGAAATGCGTTAAATATTAATATTTTCTGTAAATAAAATTTTTTTAACCATTACTCGAATCTCTTTTACAAAGCAATGCATACTAAATTTCTAGTGTCAAAAATTTACTTGGCATGCATTTACTTGACGACAGCGTATGTTTTAAGCACACATACCAAAAGAATTTACTGCCTCTTATAAGTTGAATATAGTATAATATCCTCTTCAATCTTTTCGAAAAATAAAAGGGCGTTGTCACATTTTGAAATTTAATAACGTTAAAATTGGTAAAATATTAATCACTCCTGTCAATAAAATAATTTTTTCAGTCATTAATTTAATACAAATCAATACACGCCAACTAAATATTCCAGGGCCTAAACATGGATTTATTTAGCGAAGTAACTACATTGCCAAGGCGTATGTGTTGAAGGCACGCATCAAAAGAATTTAATCACTCTAAAAAGTAAAAATGTACTCCGTCCTTTCTCCATATCCTTTAATGTCGAAACTGTTGGAAGAGTTTTGTATTTCATCGCGCCCTATTGTTTTCTCTTCCAGTTGATTTATTACCCCTCAGGGAAACTCTGAACCGATCTGATTGATTTTCTCCTGGTGTGCAAGCAGTGGACTTTGGTCAATCCGAAACTCTGTGGATCATCCTTTTTGTTCCTTTTATAACCATTGTTTCTCTGCTGTCAATGAAATTCTCGTCAGATTGAATCGACGAAAAAGTCATGTAGTAGTACTTGGCATATAAGAAAAGAAAGAGAAAAGGGATGAATCGGTGAGCGTACCAGTTCTGACAAAAGAGAAGAAATCCTACTTCAATTGTATCAAAATAAGCTGATACAAGTCTTCGATTTAAACTGTTTTAAACTAAAAGAGCAAAACTTTTGTTATACTTTAAACTAAAAGAGCAAACTGTAAAGTTTTACTTTCTTGTATACTTACTCGTTGAAGAATCCAAAGAGAAAATATTGTAATCGTCAAAAAATTCGATCTCAAGATTTTGACGAATCAATATATTTCAGTTATACCTGTAATTAAAAAAACGCATTTTTAGTATTACGTCTGTCTGTCTAAGAACACGATAATTCAAGAGCGTTTTGAGCTAGACAGATGAAAACTGGTACATAGTGTTGACATCAGATTTGTAGATTTCTAGAAAATTTTCAAATAAATTCATAGTGTAGAAGAATGCTTGTCTAACTATCCGAATGCAAGTTAACACGACAACTACAAGAACGAAAAGAACTAGATAAATAAAATTTAATACACAGATTTAGCAAATAAAATGTAGATCTTTGTTAAATTTGAAGCCAATGGAGATGACTGTTTGTTGATCTGAATTTGTGAATTCATGTGTACGCGGTAACTAAGAAACACAAAGATTTAAATGAATAAAATGCGGTATGTGGTTGTTCTATGATAAATTTAACGTCAATCAGTCAGAAAATATAGAGTCTAAAATATATATTCGGTTTTTTGATACTACCGTATTAAACGCATCTAAGGATTAATCGCCGAAAAAATCGACAAAGATCACGCGCCATACAGCTGTTTCGTAACTTTTGTTCACGAATAGCATGCGTTTAATAGCACAAAAGCACTTACTATATTATGAAGCACACAGTTCGTCTGTGAAAATAAATATCTGAGCCCTCATGGAGTTGAAGATCTTGCCCAAGGCTTACAATTTTATGTGGGAGTGGAGAGAAAATAACTATTGAAGAATATGAGAGAAAGTTTCAAACAGATCATTTCTTCATGTCTAGTTTGAAATGATAATTTTAATAATTTTTTAATAATTTCTGGAATTTTTTGTTCTGATTCAGTGAAAATAGACCATATCTTGCTATTTTATTAATATTAAATAATAATTATTGTTTATTAACCGTATATTAGTTTAAGTTTCCATTTGTCGAATTTTTCTGGTTTTGCTTTCATAAATTTAATAAACGAAATAATATGCTATTCCAATCACTCTCATTTTTTATAAAAAATACTGCTCTTCAAAACTGAAACTACATACATTTCTGAAGAAATGTTGTAAATATTTATTTAATTATACCTTAAAACTCTTCTCAAATTGCATAAAAGATTTAATTTTTTTTATTTCTAAATAGGATGTTTGTGCCTAATATATAACGAAATAAATGCAATTTTACTTAGACTTCTTTATTCTGTACTTAAATTTAGATCTTCTGAATATCTTAAATGATCAGTTTTGCCAAAATTGAAAGGACGATACAGTTTTGATACTTAAAATCAGAAAATTGTGTAAATTCACGAACCTAAATGGCAAATTCTCTTTCAAATTCTATTAGTGCCTTTGAGATTATCCAGAAAATAAAAATTACCTTATCAATTTCGATAGAGTATAATACAAATTACATTTTTAATTCAAAAAATATACTAAAAACCAAATACTATTGAATTCTTCTTTTATAATTCTTAAGAATTTCAATAAGTGGCATGCATAAAGCAATTAAGATAAATATTGGTATGCGATATTTATTTATATCAAAATATTTTAAGTAAGTGCATTAAGAAAAGATTGAATGTTATTTACGTTTTCTATTAAATTGGAAAAAAAATTCAGGAATTAAAAGCTATGTAAAATGCAATGACATATTTAGTTACCTTTTAGAGTAAAGCAAATACCTCGGGTAATAAAGTGAAAGCTATCAGTAAAATTCATGAGGATTAAATATTGAATACACAAGAATATGAAATAATAAAATTGATTACTTTGAATTAATTTAAAACCAAAACCATAGTTTTAAATATTAAAAAATGCTGAGGCATTGAAGATCATGTTTTTCAAAACGAAATTGAAAAAGATGCCGCTGAAGCAAATTTAATTAAACTATTGATTAGTTTATGTCAGCTATTTATATAAGTACTTTATGGGCATGTATGTTTCAACTGCTTATTCAATTTCAAATTCATTTTGCTTCAATTAAATTAACCTTTCCCTCTAAAGTGTTTTTTTTTATTTAAGTCATTGTAAAAGATTCCCTTGTACTTTAATTTGTTTCTTTGAAGATGAAAATAAATTGCTGCAGATATTTAGAATTCTATAGCGTAACAAAGGATCTCATTCATTTTTAATAGCTTGCTTTTATAGATTGATTTTACTATTAATTTTTTAATCAATAATCTCATAATAAATTTAAGTTTATTTCTGTTCATGAGTATTTCTTCGAATGTGATTGCTTTACTTAATTAGGCAACTGATATGGTTTTCAATGAACAAATAGGCCGTCGGTAGCATTTTAGTAGCTCCTTTCTAATAATAGATTTATCTCTTAATCTAGTTAGTACTTTACAATACACTGTATACTATATACTTATTATTAGCTAAAAGTAATTTCGTTTTTCAGAACAAAATACCATTTTAATGAGTTACTAAGTATTTTAACGTAGCATTCAATGTAAATGTGGGAATTAAGGATTAAGTAACATTTAAACGAGATTTAGATTGCTTGTTTAGAAAGTTTAAAAGTGCTTATGTACAATTGAAAAAAAAAGACTGACTTATTTTTCAGATTTTAAACACATTTAAATAAAAAGTTAGCAATTACCTTAAAGTATGAATTATCTTCTTACTTTTACCTATAAAAGATCGGTGAAACATTGATAAAAGTCAGGTTAATTTTAATTTCGTAGTTGCATAATTACAGCTGATATTTAATTATATTAATTTCCCATTTACAAGTAACATTGGAGTTCCAGTGGGACAGACCTCAGATGATGAGGAAAACACTTGAGATGGCACCCTTTCTCCAAACTTCCGCATCTCAACAGTGAAAGGTTGTAAGGATTCCGATATCAGGCATAACTTGCACTAGGACCGCATACGCGACGGATCTTAGAAGTGTCAATCGGATTTCGAAGTTGAAAGCAATGGGGTTTCAAGTTCGAGACTTTTTTACCAATCGGCCACAGAAACAGTCGCTGAATTAATTTGGATTACACAAAGCAACACTCAGGATGTAAATAAATATAAGTAAGTAAATTAAAATTTATTCATATAAGAATTACTGTTTGAAAATATATTTGAATATTAATGCGGGATTCAAAACAAATTTACTATATTTATAAAAAAAGCAAATGAAATATATTTAAAGATATTTAACACTTGAGTTACATTACTCTATTTCGAAGAAAGAAAGAAACAGTTCTTTTAACAGCTATTTGGTAATTTCTTTTGCAAAAGTATGATTGATACATCAATTATTGCATTGGAAATCTCTGCCGCGACATCTATCCTGGCTGTTTCTAATGAAGAAATTTTACTTTTTAAAGCAACTTTCATACTAAGTTTCAAATTTTACTGAATAACTAATAGCGATTCGGCGATAATAAACTTTTTTTGTCAGCTTTTTCTTTTCACGGACGAAGCGAAGCATCAAGGTTTATTGCTAAGTTCTGAAGCACATTTACTTCCCAAATATCTAGATACGGCTGGGTTGTTCAGAGCAGGTCATTCAGAAACCAATCATTGAGCCTTTCTAACGGCACCTCTTCAAATAGCACCTGCGCCCCTCCCTACTTTATTCCCTTCATTTCCCTCGAATTTCACCCTCCCAGGTTTCTTTCCTCTATGGTAAAGTTTTTTTTTTTTTTTTTTTTGTCACCGCATACGCCAAGAAACACGCTTTTATTTCACCATTTTTGTTTTACTTTGACCAAGGTAAACTCAAACAATAAAGCCGTAATGAAAAGGCTAGGAAGTAGTGTTTTGAGCATCCTGCTTTCATTGAGAACAAACGAGCTGTTAAAGGAACTGAAATCTTATTCATTTCCTTTTTTTAATTCTATTACTAATAGATTATACTCTCTTCTTTCGGAAGAGCATACAATTCCGGCAATGACATTTTGTCGGAAATTGCTCGATTCCTTCCAATCCTTTTAATTTAAGCAGGAAAAATAAAGCTAAAACTATTTTGAATACGGCTAATCTAGATAAAGAACAAAGCGTGTCTTTCTAACTTCTTTCTATAATGTTTATTTTTAATTCTTTCTATAATTTTTATCTTCTGCTCAAGCTGAATTCCAAAACTCTTAATTTGATTGAAAATTGAAAAATTGTATTTTTGACATTTTTTACCATGAAATGCATAATTGGCATGTTTAGAAAATAAAAAGAAAATGTTTCATTCAGTAAACAATTTGAAACGTATATTTAATGGTAACTGCATAGCTTGTTTTTATGTAGTAAATATTACAGGTAATTTATTCCAAATAGGTATTTTTTATCAACATAATAAAAGATAAAATAATTTAAGCATATTTAAGAAAAATTTTAAATAATAAGTATTCAATTTCACCTTTTATATCTTTTACCTTTTCAATAACATCTATTACATGATGGCGAATTATTTTGTTATTCTTTCAGTACGTTTTTATTTCACATTTTTTGTTGCGTTTTGACGATGTTTGGCATTACTTTTACGATGTAATAAAAAGGTTAAAAAACAGTGATGTTTAACATTTAAGTTGATTTAAGAGTGATTGTACTGTAAATGATGTAAAATTTACTTATTTATGTTTTATAACCACTGACTAATTGATTATAATTTTTTTTAAATGATTCACTTGATTTCTTTTCAATGATGATTTGAATGCACTTTCAAGTTTTTATGTTTATATATTTTTTTAAAATTTTAAAAAATAAAACAGGCACGGGAAAAATAATTAAAATTTATTTAAATACAACAAAATTAAATAAAATAGAATAAATATCAAAATAAATTTTTAGTGTAATTTTCATGATTTCTTTAAAAAAGTATTACCCACATTTCCATCTCATTTTCAAATTTAAAACTTTGAATTTAAGAATTAATTATAAATGTTTATCACAGTATGCCATCAGTGCACAAAGAATACCTTATTGTAAAATTCTTTATTGTATTAGTACTCTTTTTTACAAACTTCCTCATATACAAATATAACCCTTATCCTTTTAAGATCCGTTTTTACGAAATGTGTTCATTTAACGCAATTAAAATTATTCACAATACGTTCTCTATAACAATGGATTTCCCGATGCCTTAAATATTGTTTTCAAGAATAAGAAAGAAATTGCTTCTATGATATCTCTGATGTTAATAAAAGATAAAGGTTTGTGTAAGTTGCTAATTCAATATACAAACCGAATTTGCATAGCTGAGAAATCTAGCGTATTGTTATGAAAATCTCATAAAGGAGATTTAAGATAGTGCAACTAAATGCCAAAAGTCATGAATTCAACAAACCGACATTCAATGGAGTCAAATATTCAAGTAAATTCTGGTGAGTAAGATTTAAACCCATACTTCCTTTATTTAAAACTATTCATGCAGTAACTTCATAAACGGTCCCTAGAGCAAAATACGAAAATCAATGACAACAGAGACCGATAAATATTCCATGAAAAAAAAATACAAAGACTAAAAACCAGTGATTAATTTGGAAGTTATCGGTTTTAAGGCGAAGAAAGGAAGATGAAGCGCGAATAATCATAGATTCGTCTTATCGGCTATTCTGGTCTCCTTGGCCTGGTCATTTCTTTGATTTATTTGTCCTCTAGGAAGAGAGAGAAGAAATGGATTGATTTTTTTAGACCGAATAGAAGCACTAGAAACGAAAGTTGGGATTCTTTGAGCTGCACCAATGATAGGCTGTTGAAAGTGCGCAATCAAGTTTTGTAAATCGTTGATTTTAAGAGCAAGTAGTTTCTTTTCCTGCTCGAAATACAACTCTACTATAAAGTGCAATTTCATGTCTAAAGTGAAATAAATTTTTAACTATTTACTCTACAACTTTCAACTATTTTCTTGCTTACTCGTTAGGTTTTATCATTTCCAGCCTGTAAAAAGTCTCATCTAACTAATAGTTTTTTTCTCTTGCGCTTGAAAATTTTCTTAAGCTTTTTCAACCTTTGAAATTCTTATTATTTTTATACACAGAAAAATTATAAAATGTTATTCTTTAGGACTTAAGGGTACAGTGGACTCTATTAAACACTTTTGGGAACTATTCAGTCATGATTATGAAATTTTTTATGCATATTTTCTTTTAAAAAAATAAAACGAAATATATTATTTTTAAAAATTTTTAAATACATATAATTTTGAAAAATTTCAAAACATTCCTGACGTTTTAATTTTTAATTTTTCTATGTTTTTTTTTTCTTCTTCTTACTCAATTTATTGGGGGAAAAACTACACATGATTTTGCAATTCCAATTAAATGCTAATTTTTTAGAAATATTTATGCACACTTACTGAATTTTCATAGAAAATTTATGTTTTTCTGAACTAAAACTGAATTTTAACGAGCTAAAAAAACTCGGAAACAAAAAATGCATACCCCATTTTCTTTTAATGTCTGACCGAAATCTTTATTTTCGATTTCATTTAATTTCTTCAAAAATTAAGACACCTGGAACATTTCAAATATATTTAAATCTAATTACAATATCATTTTGAGAAAAATCATTAAGATGTACTTTTTCCCTCTTAACTCTTCAATTAATTACTTTACTGAACAATGCAATTTATAATACTATTTTAGTTGAATATAAACATATATTTTAGTAAAGAAGTGATAAAAATAAAATTGCCATTTCATCCGTTTTTACTTATTTCAAAATTCACTGTTGAATTGAAACAAAGGTGACAATAGAAAAATTAGGATCTTAAACTATTGTCTTCGCGTAAGTACAGAAATTAAAAATATTTCCCATATTACCGAGGATTATTCATTCTATTCAACGACATATGGAGGTTACAAAGGTAAAACTTGTGAAAATTATAAACGGGATATACTTTTCACCATCTAGAAAAGAAAGCATTACTTACGTAGAATTTTTAACACTTAACCTAGATAAACAGCGTGGGGCTTCATTCCTTAGATTTAGCTTTGAATATAATGCTCAGATTTTCAATGCATTTGTGAATTTTCCAAACATCTTTTTAAATACTTGACGGTACTTACTGTCATAACATTTAACACATAAAATGCCACAAAAGATATATACTATGTTCTACTATTTCATTTGGGAACTTTTAAACGTTGCACGACTGACGCAATTCCAAGACATTTCAAACAAATGAGTGGGACGTCTAAACCGAAACCAAAGAATTCAAACATAATAAACACTTGACTGAAGTTCGTATGACTCCGGAGGAAGAAATACAGGTTACTAACGCCACCTGTTGAGAGGTTATATTGTACTAATATTATTTTCCCAGTTTCCCGTTGTAAGATGGATCATTTCTGGTTGTAAAAAGAAATATCATTGTACTAAAGCAGTCCTTTTTTTTAAAAGACAGTTTTCTTATAATAGATCTAGATGTAGAAAAAAATATCATTTATATTGCGATTTTTAGCTTATTACTTTCCAACACATTCCCTTAAGAGACGTCTCTTACGGCTGAAAGAATTAGAAATGCCATAGGACTCGGAAGTTTGTTTGTTTTTTCCTTTGCGATCATAAACATTTTTTTATTACTTTACTATATCAGTTTTAGAAATCTTAATCTGTTTATGCACCGAAAAATTGAAATGTAATATTGCTATTATTTTTACTACTTATAGTAGAAAAATAATGAAATAATGCTAATATGGAAAATGAAATCTAAAATAATTGATGGTTTTAAACTGCATTTGTTATTTAATTAATCAATATAAACTATGTCGTCATAGTTTAGTATGATTCCATGAATGAATAAAACATCAGATCTTCATCATTATTTCAAAAATAACTAGGTATTGTTATTCATTTATAGAGTGAATTGTGAAATATTGATAATTACATTTATTGAATTATTAATTATTAGCATTCTAAATTTCGCAAAAAGAGAGATCATATTTAAAAATATTTTGAATTTTTTTTTATAAATTTAGTTTAACATCAATATTTACACGTTGAACTTTGAATTTTTATTAGCATTTTAGAATCATAATAGTTCCAAAAATGCGTCGTAATTTATTTACAATACATTTGCACGGAAGTACATAAGGAGTTTTACAAAGAAGTCAGTAAAATAAAATAAAACAGCTGTGGCAAAGCGACTGATACTGTGGCACTTTAAAGTAAAGAAACATAAAATATTTATGATTGTTTATGCTTAAATGGTATTTGCACTTCTTTTACCAAATTAACTGAGCAAAGCCTATAGTCCAATACTAGTAACCGATGCATGTTTATAACGTTTTCAAAAGGTGGGAGGAGTACGTTTCTTAAATTTGGTATAAAATAACTTTTAAAGTAAGTTAGAATGGCAAATAACTGATTAATGTTTTAATAAACTGCAATTTTGCAGATTATTTTTTACTTTTGATACTGATTACTGAAGTCAGTTTCCATAATCTTTGACGTGTAACACAATTCCTTCAATCATTTATACATGGTGGGATTAAACTCTTTGCACAGAAATCTATTCAAATTCATCTAACACTAATGAAAAGATTAATAACCGAGAATTTAACAAAATACTATCTGCTAAGTTATTTATTTATATATATATATATAATTATGTACAGAGAACCTTCATATCTTCCTAAATATTATGATGTAGATGCATTTGTCGTACATATATGGCATGCATTTCATTCAGTATGCGCTCATTTTTTGTAATTATAATTTTATGTATTTCTGCTAGCTGACGTTGGACAACTCTTAATCTGGAAAAGGCAACGAGAAAATTACATTTGAAAATGTACTTTTTAAATTATATTTTAAAAATTACGCATTGAATTGTTTTACATTTTTAAGATTTCATTCATTTTATGCTAGTAATGTTTTTTTTTTGTGTGAAAAAAAAAGAACTGTACTTTGTTTGATTATGTAAGCAAGAGAAAATGACAGATTTTAGTAGACTATTAATCTGTAATATTCAATTAATCTGATTCGTAAATTGAAACTCCAGGTGTATTTCTACTTATGAAATCAAAAGATTATATGCCATCGTAGTTACATAAAAAAAACGAAAAAAAAAAAAACACTTTCCAACTAATCTTTCTAAATCTTGTTGACGATATTTGAAGTTTTAAAAATTCAACTTATTGATTCCTTTTATTATTATTAAATTTTGAATTTTATTCAAAAAAAGAGGAAATTCAGTTTTTTATTATATAAACAATGTTAAATTGAGTGAAACAATTATTTTTCCATTTCTGCTATTGAATCCTTGAATGAAAGATGCAGCACAATTTCATAATTACTGCTATAATTATATTCGCATAAATTAATCTTGCTATCCTTTCTTCTTGCTTTCTTTTCTCTTTTTTTTTTCTTCTTATAAATCTGTTAATAGTTTCCTGTTTAATATATTAATACTAGTTTTTATTAAAGGAAGAGAGAAGATAATTTTTATAGCATAAACAAAACAACAATATTTAATTAACAGAAACAATTTATCTCTATTCGTTTTGATTAAAGCCTAAATAAAGGGAAGAGTATAATTTCGTAATCACTATTATAATTATATTCGCATAAACTGGCCCTTTTTTCCTGGACCTGGTCATTTCTTTTCTCTCATTTCCATGGCCTCTTGCTAAACAATGCCTTATTTTGCTTAGAAGTGATTTGTAGGCAAGGTAAACGCTCACGATCCCGTTCAGGATACGAGCCATCTTCTCATTATAGTCGCAGCTGTTTCGTTACTGTTTTTATTATGGGATCCTCTATTCCGCTATTCATGCTACCTCTTACAGAACAGAAGCTTTAATAGGATAAAAACGCTTTCTTATGTTCGTAGCGGAATTTCTCTATTGCTTCTCTCTTTGCTTTCTTTAGATGACCGGTCTAGAAGTCGAAGAGAAATTTTTCTGCATTTCTTGCGGCAATTCGGAAGCTCTGCCTCTTTTCCCATCATTTTCTTTTGTCTTTCTCCTCTTCAATTCACTTTTATTTCAGGAATTTTTCAGTTGTATTTTCCCAAAAGGCTTTCGCTGCATGAATGGGTGACGGGTTGGCTAGAAATATGCAGGAAACTCTAGGCAAACGTATTTGAAATGTAACATTTAAAAGGTTCTAGATGAGATTGAAGTGCATCAATATTTTAGAATGAATTAAACTTATTAAATCGAATTCATCATATCGAAATAGATAGGAAATGGCCAGTAAATGTTTGCATATGTGATATTTATCCAATCGTCATCAAATTTTTCTAGCTGCTTATGAAATGCAATGAGATCTTAGAACGAAATCCATTTGTGAAATTAAATGTTTGTCATTTAAATATATGCAGAGAGGCATTATAAATGTTCGTAAATTCCATAAATAATAAATGTAGTTAGATAAACATCTAACTGCAATTAATAGAATTAATCAGGTATTATAACTCAACAAGATTTTAGACTAAAAATTACTTTAAAATTCTATATGCACATTCCATCAGTAAATTGATTTGGAAAAATGAAAAACGGAGAATTAAGTGAATACATATACATTTGTAAAGCAGAAACAATATCACGATGAAGAAAATTCACAAAATTTTTTATCAATGATTTTTTGGAAATTTTTGAACTGCCGATTTAATGTCTAAGTCTTTGAAGTTAGAAATTCTAACTATAATTTTTTAATGTTTATATGTGTGTATTTACTAAATTTTTTGACGATTTAAAGAAATATCTTTTATTTTAAAAAAACTGGCTTAAAATTATCTGTAAATTTTTATGTACGGAACTGAAAATTACAATGTAAATTAAAATCTGTTCCTGTAATAATCCATTACCATTCAAAATTGGTTTTATTATTATTGAATACAAAGTGTGTAGAAATTGTATTACAATTATATATACATATTTCTTTAAATATACATTACGTATAAGATTATTCACATACATAGATTAATGGGTACAATGGATTAATGTATTACTCAAATGGATTAATGTATTATTTGCCGCCTCGATGAGAGGTCTTCCTGATAGGATTGTATTGAACTTATAGTAGGATTAATAGATTTAATCCATTAAGTATGGTTTTATTGAAACTCTCCCCGCTGGGCGTTTTTTGTAGGGGCGTTTGAATTTTGTCTTTGTATCATAATACAAGCTAAATTCAATCAATTCCAAATATTAATTTTACAATTATTAACACTTGAAATTCATACTACACAAAGGTATTGTAGGATATTTTACGTTATTGTTCAATATTCAAAATTTAACAAAATATCGAAACAATGCAAATGAGTTAGTCGTGCTTCCAACAGTCAATGTTATCAGTAGTGCTCAACTAATAATGTTTATTAAATTGAGTACTTGAGAACAAATAATCAACAAATTCTATGCTGACATCATCATACTTGAATAATGAATCGTAGAATGTAAATTAATTGTATATATAATACTTATTCTATTTGCGATTTCTCTTTGAGGCACACTACAATGGCAAATAGTTAAGCACTCTATTAAAATTGAAACAAGAATTTCTATTGCTTTTGATGAAAATCTACCGAAAATTGGAAAGCGAATATAAGCCTATCAAGCTGAAAATAAAATCATTAGCTAAAATATCAAAATTCTTCTTTGATAATTTTCTATAAATTTAACTTCCCCAAATTTAGAATAACATCCTTGCTAATTTTTAGGAAAGACAAACTCACACTTTAATTTCAAAATAGAATTTGACTTTGTTTTTTTTTTGGTTATATTTTTTTTAAACACTGCTCTCATTTTATAAATCAATGTTTCTCTTTCAGATAAATTAAGTGCTAACAAAACAAACTCTTTACATATATCTTTATTTTCTACTGCATTTAAATCCTGAAAGAAATGCTAAAGTTTACTTTCTTTAAAAAGCTGGCACGCAATCTCCTGTTTAGATATGAGAAATGGAATTTTGGCTGAGAGAACTATCAGGTGAGAAAGAATCAAATGTGGCACCTTGAATGAGAAATGTAAATGAATTGGTTAAATGTGCCATGGCGTGCATATTTTGGCACCTTTCAAAATCTAAGACATAATTTCCTATATACCTAATGTTACTATTCCAGAACATTTTAACTATAATTATAGAAGTTTCTTTCATTGCGTATTTCATAATTACTACAGAGAAATTGAGAAGAAGAAAATTGTACACGATGTAAATAATATTTGAAATTATATTGAAATGCGGAGATTTTCTACAGTGGTAGAAATAATACTTAGAAAAGATGCATCAGAAAAATTATACTAAAATATGCTGATCGTCAAAAGTATAAATATAATATTGTTTCAAAAGATATAATAATGTTCAACTTAAAGTACGAAAATCATATAAACTAAATACAAGGCTAAAAAAGGTTAAACTTTCAGCGATGGTTAAATTGTTTACTTTAACTTTCGAAACTGTAAAAGCTTGAGTCAAACCATTTCATGAGAATTGAACTATTGTATGAAATACGGCTTATCCCGGCGTTAAGCTATTAGTATTTAAAAGCACCTCGAATTCAATTTTTCTGAGAAAATAATTAGGTTATATGAGTCTTTAACATACTATTTCATTTAAAGTTATCTATGTAAATAACCTCTGCATATTTAAAGCTATTCATTAGCGAAAGGCTTCAGAGTATTTAATAAACTTGTGCAGATAGATTCCATATATGAATTCTTATACTTCACATAGGGAACATAACATTCGAGGTAAATAACAATAACCCCCCCCCACCCTAAAACTGGGTATATTGAAATTTCTGCGTCTGTGAGGAAAGGTTAGGAAATTAGACAACAAATACAAATAGTCAGTTATATAGACAATTGTTTCATTGACTTTACGTTTTGTAGATTGTTCTTCATTGTTTCACAGCGAAATAATAGCATCCATTTCGTGTATAAATCATAGCTCATATTAAAATTCAGCTACAATAAGAATGAACAAATTGCAAATAATAACAATAATTAAAATCTATGGCATCTTTGTTAAATATGATTGCGCGATTTCAATTCTTCGTTTAGGAAACATGAAGAAAACTTAAATATAGCCTTTATTAGCTTTACATATTTGGAAACGTTTTTACTTACACTTCGCCATAAATTTTGCAACCATTTAATTGGAATAAATGAATTAGTGGATTGCCAAACAAAGCGTTTAGATCACAGTTAAAGAATCTGGAATGTTTTTAAATTTAAACGTGAGAACGGGAAAAGTTTTCAAATCTTCAGAATACAAAAGATACGCTCCCTTTACTTTCGTCTTCTTCCATTAGTAATGCACCTATTCAAAACATATCATAAATTCACATAGTGACACAATATAAGGTATTATTAGAAATCCACCGGATTAAGGAAAGCACCAGTGATTTAAATCAAACTTGTTTACTTGTAAGATATAAATGCTTGCTTATCAGCAATGGTAGCGAACTACTAAAATCTGTGCAATTTATAAGGCGACCCCAAATATAATTACAATTAGAACTGCTGTTGGTGTTTTAATATTTCGGTTGTTCTTGTGAACTCTTTCTATTATTTTAGTTCAGCCTCGGTTGAATGCGTAGTGGTGTTTTAGTTTTAGGGGCATGCATGCATTCATTTCTTCTGCGAATTTCCCTTCAATTACCCATAATTCCCTTCAGTTCATTCTTTATGTAGCTGTGTATTCTAAACTTTGTATATATCATTTATATAAAAGTGCAATTAATGTAAGAATTGTCTTTTTTTTCAAAATGTCAATTTAAATTGTTTTAAAAAGTTATGTAAAACAATCGTTGCATTTATCTAAAATTAATCTATTAAATGTAAGATAATAGAATAATAAGTGGTAAAACATAGAAGCATTAAAATATAAAACTATTACCAAGATTTTTCAATAATTTTGATATTATTCAAAAACTCTATTAAGGGTTTATACCATTGTTGCGAAATACAATAAGCTATACATAAAAATAATTTTCGAAAATCTTTTTCAGGAAAGGAAGATTTATATTATTTTGTAAACTTGTCTTCATACCAACGAAAATTTCTTGTAATTGATTTCATTGACATTGTTTGCAATTTATACATATTTTGTATAAGTTTAACATTCACACATTAAAATGTCATTGTCAACATCCCTATTCCTAAAAGAAAAAAAAACTAAGAAGATTTATAATATATTGAATAAACCTCTTTGATCATTATATACATTTCTTTCGTCATATACACAAATGAATGTGTTAATTAATTATTTTCCTTAATTTATCAATTAAATGCTGTTAAAAAGAGACTTATATTAGTTTAATTATCATGTTTTTAGTTGAGCATTATGTTTCCCCAAACATTACGTTCAGAAGCAATAGAATGAATATGAATTTGACGTAGTGTGTAAATATTTGAACTAACGTAAGATAGCGACAGCAAAAAAACCAGAATCTTCAAAGTTTGTAGACAACATAAATTCAATGCATTTGTAGGTCTCCACATGCTGGTTCTTTTTGAAATTGTGTCTCTTGTAGTTTCTAATTCAGAAAATGTGCACTTCACAGAATTATAAATTATAGAATACCATTAAGTCAGGCCAATTCCCTATAAAACTTATTATTATTAATAATATTAATAAAATATTTTGAAAACATAAATATTTCATTTATAAAAAATTTATCATTCTTTCGAATCTTTATGTTTACTGTACATAGGTAAAAATGCAAGCACTTGTTAAGTTTTGATACATATTTTTATCTGAAGAATGATGCGGTATTACGAGCTTTTTGGGATTTATATAATCCCTATATATAAAAAGTTGTAAAAATAACGAAATAATTTAAGCGAATAAAAACAATAACATGATTGTAAAAAAGAAAATATGAAGTTTTTAACCAGACCTTTTCATTGTAGACCTTTAAGCTAAGGAAAATATAAGCTAGTTCTATGCATCAATTTAAAGGAAAAAGTATCAAATGAAATTTCCTTTGCCTAACATTTTTACTAGGAATTCTTTACATATTTATCTTTCAAGCTAAATTTGCTACAAAGAAAATATCTATTTCATTTAACCTAACCATCTAAAATTAATCATGTTAAAAAGTTTTGCAAAAGCTCTCTTTTTGTATTTTGAGGAACTCAGAGTTTTATATTTTTGCTGTAAAGGAATTATATCCATCAGTCAATTTAAGATTATAATATATGAGAAAAAATTGAAATTTTTAAGAGCGTTAAAATATAGCCATTAATAATAAACTAAAAAATTTTCTGGGGTAAATGTGTTTTCTAATTATATTCATTCCATTAAATAAAAGAAAACAGTAACTTTGGCTTCCTAATTTTAAACATACTTTTTATACAGTGTTATTGCTATAAAAGGAGAGATTATATTCTTCATCTATGTGTCATTTAATAATGCATATAAGTATCTTCTAAGGCATTGATAAAATTATTTTCTAAGAAAATATGTATTAGGAACTGAATTATTAAAATTAAAATTCAAAACTATGTATTTTTACAGAATTGGAAATTGTTCATGAACGAAAGTTTAAAATAACTTAGATTTGTCTGCAGATATTTGGAGTGTGTTATTGGAGAGGGGTTCCTATTTTAAACTGTAGAGCTGAAAATTATTTAGAATATCTCTTATTATATGCTAATTTAAAATATTTTTATCTGAAAGTACTTTTAATATAAAATTATTTTTAGTAGGAATTCTTTTTCCCCCTCTGTACAAGACTAAAACATTTTTTTTTAAATCGATAAAAAATTCTATATTTTGCAGATTTTTTTAAGACAAAATATTTCACCATGCAGTTACGTACAGAATATGAGTAAACATTTCATCATATTTCTTTTTCTTTGTCAATGATTTCTATTCAAATACAGCTTGTTAATATTTTTTTACTTAGAGCATGCATTTTAAGGTTTGAATCGATAGAATTTTCGCCTTTCCTTAGAACTTCCATAAATAAATATTCAATCCAATTCAGGAAAGAAACTTGAAAAAATTAGTAATAAAAGATAATGCATGTGCATTTTCTCGTCATTTTCCTCCTTTATAACTTCGTGACAGCTTCTTTTATGGTTACCCAAAAATGCCTTTTCCCAGCAATGCCTCTGAACTCACTTCTAATATGAAAGAAGTTTCTTTCGAAAATCCTTTATATACCTTTTTTCCATCCTAATATTCTCCCTCAGAACTCTTATACATTTTGAAAAAGGTTCCTCTTCCTCTAAGATCACATCGTCTTCCACGCAAGACGAATCGATAGCCGCTGCAAAAGATGGATTTAATCTTGCTTGTGATGAAATGGAGACAGAAAGGATGAATGTTCTTGATTGTACAACTTTAGTCACAAGTTCCTCGAATTTTTTTCTATAATTTTGAACGCAGAATATGATCAGATTGTTCAAAAATAATAGATATTATTTAACAACATATTATTGAACTAAAACCAAAGAAAATTAAAGAAATGAAGTTTTTGATGAATAATTTCGGTTATTTTGAGTAATGTTTGATTTTGAAACTATTAACATATTCAGAAAATTTTATCTTGATTTTTCAACAGAATTTGAATTTAACCAAAATAGGATAATCAAGAATATTCTTGTCTCTTGGTTTTAGGCTCAGTTTCTTCTAAATGTATTACTATTCTATTCTTATGTAGGACTACAAATTATATGACATATTTCAAATCAGTGTAAAAAGTGCATCAAAAGAATAATAAAAACACTAATGTTATTATATTAAGAGATTTTGTATTGTTGGAGTTCAGTCAGTTCATTTATAGATAGTGGATTTAATTTTCATCCCAACTATTCTAAACTCAACTGATTGACTTCAGCTCTATTTCTAGGTTTTTATAGTTTCAGTGATAGTTCAAAGAAGCTTCTGGAAGTATATTGTATCTTCGCTCTTAATCGAGATGTCATAAAAGTTCTGGAATCTTGATGAATCTAATCATTTTCATCACCAAATTTGTCACCAGCAGTGAGGTCATTGGGCCGACAGTCATGCAGCGTCCGTTAAACTATAAACTCTCTTCCTTACCATGAAAGTAAATGTACAGGCAAGAAATATTACAAATTCCTGGCAATATACGATTTATGCGGGACTAATACAAATTATATATATTTTTAACAAATGTTTTGTATAGATAACTATAAAAGCCATTCAGAAAATATTGTATCAATAAACAGTATGAACTATGATCTTCAGAATAATCATCTTCGTTGTCCATATAGATTTGATTATTTTTAAATTATTGATAGCTATTCGTAAAGTTAACAAAATGTAAAGAAAAAAGGCAATATAAAGAAAATATAAATTATAAAAAATTGAATAAATATTAACATGAAACATTCTCAATTAAAGATTGAAAAATTAGACGCTTGTGAACGTCTTTAGAAGGACTATATAAACATTTATTAATATTTATACAAATATATCTACTTAGTATATGCTACAGTAATTCTTTGAACCGAGATAATTACATCTAGAGACGTTAATTGACTCAGTAATGTTATGAAGAATTATGCGCATGCATTATGCAATATTACGTCTAGACAAGCATTTTCACTGTCTCGTTTATGCCCACTACTTAAGATATTATTGGTTAAATATCCGTTAGCGTATTTGTTTGAAAATTCTCTAAAGAATTGGTACACATCATTTTGTATATTTAAATGCAGAAAACTGTCTTAATCCCACAAAATTTCTTTCTAAAATACATTGCATAAAAATCCCGAAATGGGCTTTCAGATCAAAATTTCATATTCAAATAAATTAAAAGCATTAATGTGTTAGTTTTGCATCAGATGGAGTTTTTAAAGCAAAATTTCAGACTGAAATATAGAGCAAAGAATTTATTTCTAGTATAGATAGTAGACTGGAAATTAATAAGTTATTCTTTTCTTCTTATAGGCGAATATGTGAGTCACATTTTTATATTCTGTCGACCATTCAACGACGGTAATTAAAATATTATTTTTTAAATACAATGAACTCTCGAGAGACTGCAAATTACTTTTGTGCGAATAATTAAAAATTGATATAATTGATATGATATGAGAATTCGGGACAAAAATTAAATTTTGTCTAAAATTTCGGAATTTTATTAATACTGATATTTTTTCTGAATAAATGAAATTTACGAATATCATAAATTAGTTATTTTCGTAAGCGAACTTTATATGAATTTAAAACATTTG